>JASDQU010501490.1:13788-28686 GCA_032191745.1 Picea mariana | reverse complement strand
TCCTCCAAAATAATCCTATGGCTGTCTCTCCAAACCTAAACACGTCCTTCCTCTGCCGCCTCCTTCTCATCCACCGAGACCTTCCTCGCATCCTTCTCCTTCTCATCGACAGAGACCTTCCTTGCTCCTCCTCCTCCTACTCCTCTTAGTTCAAATAGGATGAATTGGAAGAAGATGATGGGACTGGTGTTGGCAGTGATTGCAGGGCTGCTCCAAGTAGTTTTTGTTACATACCTCTTTGTGAAGAGGAAGCAGATGCTTCGTGTAGTGGAGAAATATGAAGTTTGAGAGGAAACCCACATCCAGTGTACACCTATTTCGCCTTCAAAGTTCAAAATAAGGCCTTGGGAGAGACAACAGGTGAGTTGGGTTTCTGTTAATTTGTCATTTCAGCTCTTGAGAGCGTGTAATCTCATGAAATATATGTAAAATTGTTAGGCTATTGGGATTCTTAGCGGGTGGGCTTTTGAAGAGCATATAATCGAACCAAATGCATGTAAGAACTGTTTGAGTATTAGAGATTTATTGATCTCTGTTAAGATACAAAATGTGGCCAATGGCTTGTAGACTGATCTAATCCCCGAATGGGTGGAGGTAAAAACTTGTGCATAAAGTCGTGGGTATGCTCAAACTCCCTTTTTGCCTATTCCATGTACTCTCTGTCATATTGTGCTCTATTCGTCGATTCCCTTATAGAGCTCCACTGTAAAAAAAAATTAAATCAGAATATATCGATCTAAAGTCTAGTGGTACCTATGATTTCTTTGTTTTGCTTCGATTCGATTGTTTGTGCTTTCACGAAGGCCCTTGTATTGTTTTTGAAACAAGGGGTTCAAATTTCCCTTACTATAATACTGTCGTCAGATTTTGAATATGGCATCCTACATCTCAGATGGAAAGATTTAGCATTACCCCCCACATATGTCTGTGTATTAAACCTGAAATTTATATTACTGAACTTTTGATGTACCAGGAAAGAAACGGAGCTTACGAACTGTATATGTCAGGTGAGGCAGACTTAAGCACTCCCTTGTGTCTAAACTTTCGAGCTGGATGGCATTGCTCGGATCATTGGGATGGATGGTGTGCTGCATGCGTTGGATGGCTTTGACTTATTAATTCAGAACTTTGGCTTTGGAATCTCATTCTTTTCACCGACTTAATTAATTAATAAGTAAATGTTTGGTATTTCTTCATTTATTTCCACAATACCTGGCGGAATTTCCTTTCCCCGAGGACAGTGTGCCATCACAGCTGTGAATTAAACATGTTTGCAGAAAGGCCTTGTATCCATTCTACACATGTTAAATTCTTCTATCCCACTACACGCGGCCACAACTCGAAGCCCTGCTCTATCGTGGTTGTGTTGTCATCCTCTAACTGAGTAAATAGTTTTGCATGCTGTTCATCCTAACATTTTGCATTCTCTCTCATGCTCGCTACGATCGTCAAGTATGCAGGCTTTCACAATTTTTTTTAGAAACAGGATGAACCCTTTCTTGGCCATGTAGCCCTATTCCTCTACTCGATTGACAATGGATAATGCATGTGAGCATGGCTTATCGAGATGTTAGCAGGAAACCAAGACGGATGGTAAATGATCGATTCACACCGAGTCATTGTTTAAGCATGCATATCATCATCATCTTTACTAAGTGCAATAAAGGTCAAGCTCATCAGTGGTGAATTCAAGTGTTTATTCATTTGAGAACTTACTTGATTATTTGTGTGTGTGTGTGTGTGTGTGTGTGTGTGTGTGTGTGTGTATATTATTGTTTAATTGCAGTTTAATAGCAGTTTATTATTCTTCATATTTTAACTTTATTGCAGTTTAACTTTATGTTTTTAATGACTAAATGACTTAGGAATATAAAGTTAAAACTAAAAGGAAGGAAGCTTCAATTTCAGTTTAATTTCTCCCTGTACGATATAGTTACTGGGTTAATCTACAGGAAGCTTATTATTTTGTATTTTTATTTTTATTTTTATTATATATATATATATATATATAATAAAAATTGTGTGCTTGTCTTGCAGGTTAGGTGGAGCTAGAGCTCGGGTTTTCATCAATTAAGGGTTTTAGGGTTTCACATAGCTAAATAAAAGTGTTTAAATTCTGGGTGGGTAGGTAGGCCCTTGGCTCCATATTTTGAACCAGGGCTCTGATACCATGTGTAGGAGCCATAAAAAAAAATACAAAATTTAATTCTAATTTAGCATATAATTCTTTCTTATACTAAAATAATTCAAACACCAACATCTGAGCATATGATATTCGACAAAAAAATTAAAATTTTATCCACAGCATAAGAATTACTCAACAGAATAATTAAATTACCTCTCCTTGATGCTAAATCCCCCGTCGATCCAGTTGTTCATTGTTGAACTGTGTCAAACACTACCCAAACCTTGTTTCCACCCTGCCAACTAGGACAGCTTCCTAGCTCCAGGATATCATATGGATATTCTAGCCCCCATGCCCAAAACCTACAGCAAACCGGTGCCCCTTGTACTAATTCTTCCCGACTAAAGAACTCAACTTCTGTGCAAATCCCCCGAGAACCCTCCCAAAACCCCCATAAAATGATAATCCCTACCTTCGTAAACCTCCTCCCCTCATATCCCTCTTTCACCGCCCTTTCACCTCATTTACTTCCTTACCTACACATTTATTACCTTATCCACCTAGTTAATGCCCCTTATCCACTTATTAATGTTCCTTATCCATTTATTAATGCTCCTTATCCCCTCTTCCGTAAACCCTTAATTTAAACAATATAATTTGTTAACCCTCTTAATTTAATACCCATGTCAATGAATGTAATAGGTAATTAATTAATCAAATTGTAACCATTAATTAATTAATAAATATTTAATTAGTATCATTATACCAATCTTTGTTTAATTAATAATATGTTAGAAAAATTAATTACCTAATAAATTTTTACTTAATAATTCCCTAAACATATATTCTACTAGGGTTGTTACATCTAGGCACACCCTTGATGTGAATAATATTATTTAGGAATGTTTAATCAAACATTTTGTAGTCTCTCCATTGATGTGGATATTATGCTTTAGGAAGGGTTGGTTGACCCTTCCCTTGGATTTTGTTTCCTCCAAATTATTCCCCTATCTCAAACTTATGGTCTCAATGTCGAGGAATAGTGTGCAAGAGCACATTCGTACACCACTCTAGGCATTCAAGCCATTCATCGAGCCATAGGGGGAGTACCCTCATTTTTCATAAAGTTATCATTATAACCTATCACATAGAACAACCTTTTCTATGAAGTTTTGACTAGATTTATTGTAGGGTCAAGATGGTGCATGGTGTTGTCTCTACAACTTACTTGAACCAAAACAAAAATATGTCAAGTTATGGTTTTTAAGGGGTGATTGAGAATCCAAACAACAAGGGGTCTTAATAGGTTTCATCCATGGAAATGATCTTCTAAACCATGGGAACCATGATCTAATTTTTTTTTTAAATAACACAAATAAAATGAACAAATATATTCTAAGGAGGAGGTTAAAATACTTTTATCACACATATTCATTGGATTAAAAAACAAATAGGAAAGTCAAGCATAGATCCGTTGGTTTAGTCAAAACCATGTGATATAGAAAATGAAAAAGAAAAAACTAGCATGTCTTACTTCAAATTTATCACTTCTTCAGTGGCAATGTTCCTCAATCATGATTACACAATAAACCCAATAGTTCATTTAGAAAATAGTAGCTCCAATGTTGGGGATAATAAATTCTTAGATTCGAAACATCCATTCATTTATACAAAAGTGAACCAAGGGTTGGGACTATAAAATCAGTGTCTTGTGCCTCATTGCATCCCTTTACAATGTCAATTACTCAAATAATGTTTACAATGGGAATGATAATGTAAAAAGAGAAGAAGAATAATATGAAGAAAAATAGTCACTTGTTATAGCAAAAATAGTGATACACTAGGCAGATCTCCAATTTTTTATGGATTCTTTCCTCTATTTCGCCTACTTTTTTGTTTATTTGAAACTTTTATGATCATCGTCTATAAATGAGAAAAATGTATCTCTTGTAGGCTATTAGGAGAAAATTGAGCCCAAAATAAGGTTAGAAATGTGGGTTGTAGATATGAGTTTAGTGGAGTAGATCTTGATTGTTCATAGTGATTTAAAAATTTTCACTTCCCAATGAGACTTATTCTCATTGAGCCTTGTTGGTTGTAGATATAATCTCAATAGGCTTGATCTAGCTTGTTCGCAACAAACACAAACTTGACAAATCACAATGGAGGAGAATCTCATGAGATTTTATAATATAGTAATATGATGGGAGGGGTAAATCGTTTAGACTCTAATTAACCTTGGGAATATCCACTCAAATACACACAATATAGCATATCAACAAAAGTTCAGAGATGAGTCCACAAAGATTAAATAAAAAATGCTAGAAATCTAGAAATGGCAAACTTAGGATTGTGTAATTTTAATCAATATTTCTTCTTTTGTTGAGTTGAGATGATCATCACCAAAAATATTAACAACATCATGTTCTACAAATAAAAAGGTTTTGGGGATGCATATAGAATTTCATTATACTTTATTCTAAGAAGACTGAATTTGAGTTATTTTCACTTGATTCTCAAATGCATGAGTTTTCTTTATCCCAAAAGCATGACAACTACTTATTAAATGTCTATATTTTGAATGTGTTGGTCTTCCAATAATATGTGCCCAAATGCTATTGCATTGGTTGATTCCTTTGATCATACAAATCATTATTTGGGTTCAGTATTGGGTCACTATGATCATGATGTACATACACATCTTTACACGGAAGCCTTGAAAGATCCTTTCAACAACTCTATTGTGATTAAGGGATACAAAGAGTCTGGGTTCATGATATAGAATGACATATCATAACTACATCAATGATATAGTGAATGCATTAACATTGTAACGATCTCATCATTACGACTACACGCGATGCAACACGAAGGCAATTTTTTTAAAGAAGGATGGCAACAACGACAAAAGTTTAGCAACGCAACTGGACGACAACACAATGCACTCAGATCAACCAACAAAAAATAATGACTCAGACACTACCACATCAAGAAACTAGATGAAACATGCGTTAATTAATGGACAAATAAAAATGACTACTCGCCTGATATAAACAAGACAACGACTACAAGATAAAGGACAACATCAATTACAACGAACAACGCCCATATCGGGAAGCACAGACTTCGACCAGGTTATCATTTTCCTCTATCTATCAGGGCGTGCAATGATCTCCTCATCAGGAATCATGTCATCACAAGGAAATGGGCGTGATAGTAACCAAGGCGCAACATGACACATCTATACCAATAACACAAGAAAATTTAACGTGCTAGGAGACCAAGTTAACTAAATAAACACATGACGAATAACCCTAGCACCCAATATAAAGGTCAACAAGATGTAAGGGTATCTGACGACTATGACATTCATACGACACAATAATTTCCCTGCGCAACAACATCGATCTATACACATTAAAATAATTATTATCAAACAATTAGTTCCTTGTAACAAATTCCAATTCTGATATTAGATGAGTAATTTCCTAGGGAGGACTTCGCTATCTTTTCAACTGGAACAAATAGGAAACATGTCCCTTCAAAAAATATAAAACCCTTTTTTTACAACTAAATATGCTATCTTTTTAAACTGAAACAATATGATAAGATTGTTGCCTATGGAACGCATTAGATTCGTTATCTATATAATCTATATAGATATCACTATAATTGCGGGATGTAATACTATATTTATTGATAATTATTATTGTAGTTAATGATGATCATTGACAATGACAAAGACATATCGTTGCCTAAAAATATATTGTTTTCAAGAAGGGTTACTGTAAAATGTTGTCTAACTGTATAAAATATGCTCTCTATTGATATAAAAATGTTGTCTATATAAATATCCTATATATGTAAATATAAATATGTTGTCCATAAAAAGGAAAGGCTTTCATAACATCATACCATGCCACCATTAAATGCAATTACATAGTCACCAATTAATGGCATACAACATTTAAATCAATGTATATAGACGCTCTCATTCAAGTATGAATTCGTTGTCTATAGAATACTTATTGTATTAATTCGTTGTCTCTAGAATATCTACTGTATGAATTCATCATCTAACTAACAATTTGATACATATTCCAAAGTTGTCAATGTATTAAAATGCAATCCAAATATAAGATAAAAATGCAACTTATATATATGCTTAACATATTCTAAATATGTGTTGAGAACGCAGTCTATTAAATCGCTGAGTAAAATTTGCCAGTCAATATGTATTGAATTTGCAGAGTAAATTCACAGTCAAGATGTATTAAATCGCAGAGTGAAATTCATAGTCAATAAGAGTAATCGCTCTCAACCATTACACAAGAAAAAAAAATGCTACCATTACACATTAGAAATGCCCCCATTTACACAACAAATTTGCCACCAATTACACAGTAAAAACACACCCGTTTACGCAGCATGTGTGCTACCATTCACACAATAACAACGCACCATTTACACATTAAAAACGCAGCCCTATATACATCAAATATGCCCCCATATACACAGTAAAAACACGATGTTTACACAGCAAGTGCGCTACCATTCACATAGTAACAAAACCACCATTTACACATTAAAAACGCACCCCTATACATAGAAAATGTGCCACCATTTACACAGTAACAACACCCCTATTTACACAGCAAGTGGGCCACAATTTACACATTAAAAACGCTACCCCCTTTACACATTAAATATGCTACCATATACACAACATAATCACCACCATTTGCACAACGCAATTGCTGCCCTTTACACAGTAAACACCCCCCGCCCCCACTTAAATAGTAAATACGAAGGCATTCAAGTATAAATTCGTTGTTCTTTAAGTGTAAAAATATGCAGGCGTTCAAGGTAAAATTTTCATTGTATTTCATGGCATAACTTTACTGTCATTCAATTGGAAAAAACGCAGTCCATATATAAAGTAAAACGTTGTCATTCAAGTGGGAAAAAAATGTAGTCCATATATAAATTAAAACGTTGTCATTCAAGTGGAAAAACGCAGTCCATATATAAATTAAAACATTGTCATTCAAGTGGAAAAACGTAGTCCATATATAAATTAAAACGTTGTCATTCCAATGGAAAAATGCAGTCCATATATAAATTAAAACCTTGTCATTCAAGTGGAAAAATGCTGAGATTTTTCCAATCAAGAGTTGGGAACTTTCATTAACATCCAAGAGAATAAAATACCATCCAAAAACATAGAGGTGATATAAAAACGCAGAGAGTATTAAGTTGTTTGCAGAAGGAAATGATAAACAATACGCAGAGATATTCAATCACAAGAAAGTGCAAGACAATCATTCAACCATGAATCAATCAAATCAGAGATAAGTAAGGGTAGACAGCTAGGCAAAAATTATCCTTCGTTCATCATCCATGCACAGAAAAGCAGGAAATTAGAATCTATAGGTCTTTAAACACCGAAGTGACAACCGTCGATTCGGCTCTTGGCCGACTGCTCGGGCATGGACTGATGACCTAGGGATAAGGGCAGAAGATAAAGTACAATATCTTCATAATTATCAATAAAACCAACACAAATAAGTTATTGAATTCAGAAGTTGGGTTCGCCAAAGAAAATTCATCAAAAACCAGCAAGCAAGGGGATTACAATACTATAGGAAAGTAGGTACAAGACAGCGCATGGAAATGAAATATTAAACCGAGCACAGAGAAATAACATGAGTAAATTTAATTTCATTGCAAGTAACAATTAAACCAGCGTACCTTAGCCAAAAGCAACTGCTCAGTAGTTTCTTCCCACGTGTGCTCTATCCAACTTCCACTTGCCAACCGATGTGACCTCACCAGTACCTCCCATCCAATGCTAGGGGTAATATTCTTCCCCCTGAGCCCCCCAAGCTGAAAAGGGGCCATGCACACAAGGTCGCGCTACCACTCATTACCCAAGCTGGGTATCCCAACTCCCACAAGATAAGTTCAGTCAAGACAAAAATTCAGCAGCGTAACGTTACACATAAAGATGAGATCCATACTCCTCCTCCTCCATCATTTTTATAGAGTTTTTAAGTGATTTCTTTCCCAAATTCCCATTTAATTTCTTTTTCAATAATTTAATCAAAAAAAACTCCCCCGTACACATGTCACCCATCCCCCTAGTTGCACCAAAAATTAATTTCATTAAATATTTAATTATTCCTATTTCACTCACCCACCTAAAATCATTCCTAAAAACGCTCCTTGGTGTCCCAAAATTCCCTTACAAATATTAAATGACTTACGCCTTACTGAATTCCTAGTTGAGTTCATACTTAGAAAGTTCTTAAAGGCAAGATTCCTTACTAAGTTAGACATTCAGTTTTTTCCTTATGTTTCCCTTTCTCTTTATGTTTCCCCTTTTTCCTTTAGTTTCCTATTTCTTTTAAGTTTCCCTCTTTTCCCTTTTTAACTAAAACTCAATTTAGAAAGTGTAGAAAACAACCATTCATCCATTTTTCTTTTTAATTAAAAATTAAATTAGCATATATAGATAAAACAATCATTTCCCTTTTAAAATTTTAATCCCCCGTTGTAATTTGATTTTAATAATTTAATTGAATTTCTTACCCCCTTCTTGTTACATGTTTAAATATGATTATTATTTTTTACCACAAGTGTTACTTAGACCTAGATTTTAATTTCACTAGGTTGGGAGACATTTTTATAAGGGAATTTGTTTTTAAAATTTACTTATCACATCATTCATTTTAAGGCCGACTAGGTTTATTCACTTACCCGTTGAAATCGCCACGTGCCCTTCAGGATGCACTAGGTGCTCCAAGCGTGCCACTCACCTTTTTACATTTTCCTTGCGCAACATGCCCTTCAAGACGCACTAAGTGCTCCAAGGATGCCACTCATCTCTTTCTTTTTTCCTTGTGCGACGTGCCATTTAGGACGCACTACGTGATCCAAGGGTGCCACTCGCCTCTTGACTGACTTGGTAGACATCAAAAACCCCTGGATTCAATACTCTTCTAGGTGATCTTGTGGGAGACTAAGGGCCTCTAAGGAAAAGGCCCATGCCTTATTGTGCACCCCTTAGAATCATCGTGAGTGACTATCGTAGTGTACCCTCACGGCATCGTGGGTATTCTCAAACTAGGTAATCATTAACCTACAGTTTGATCCACGGAGGGAGTGCTAGTAGGCTGTGGTAGGCATGTTGTCCACACATCTCCCTCAAAGTCTCTGGTTGTCATGTGTGACCCCTCTACTCCACCTTTGAGTCTGGTCGGCAAGATATCGTCAGCCTGCATCATCAACGAATCATGTCAGTAATAATAATCAATCATCATAACATCTAATCAGATGTACCTATGACATATCAACAATAATCAACCCAACAGTACACTCCCTGACTCGATCCGGAGTCCAAGGGGTTTCATCGATGTCTCTGCATCCTCGAGCTCCAAATTCATGCACACTCAGGAGAACCCAATCAATAGCACCTGTCTATGTCAATAAAACAAAATAACATATCACCATATCCATAATGCCTCATAATCATAATCAAACGGCCAATAGTATAATAATCTAGATCACTTGCAAGCAAGTGTCCTCAAAGAATAAGTTCCCTCAGTGCGCGTAAGAGAAGGATGTTACATACACCCCCTCTTGGTCTAAACTTCGTCCTGAAGTTTCACAGTATATAAGTGCAGAAATAATGTGTATCACAATATTATAAGTCTATCTATCAAACAAAAATGGAAACTATTGGCGCATATCCTATGTGTCCTCCCAGGTCGTTGAGTGACTACTATAGTTGTCCCACTAGACCTTGCCCTGATCTACGGTTCGATGCCATAGTTGTCGAATGTGATGGTCCAGGATGCAAATTTTCTCATCCATGAGCGCACCCTTATTAGATACCTCCAAGGAACTCATGTCAATAACATGTGTAGGATCACTAATATAATGTCTCAAAATAGATACGTGAAAAACATCGTGCATACGCCTCAAAGAATCAGGCAAGGCTATTCAATAGACCATGGGCCCCTTCTTCTCCATAATCTTGAAAGGTCCCATGAACCTAGGAGAGAGTTTAGCACCCTTTCCAAACTTGATCTAACTCTTATGTGGTTTTACCCGCAAAAAGACTCAATTTCCAACTTCGTAACTACGGTCGACATGGTGCGCATCAGCATAACTCTTCTATCGATCATGTGCTTCTTTGATCCTTTGTATTTTTGTTTACCTTTGATCTTCCATTTATTGGATCACTTATGGTCCCACCAAGACCCTATCCTCAAGCCAATCCGACCTCAAAGGTGTCTGAAATGGTCGCCCATAAAGAAACTCGAAAGGTGTCATCTTAATGGTGCTTTAGTAACTGTTGTTATATGCGAATTCTACCAGTGGCAAGAATTCTTCAACGCTTTTGTTTTTCCATCACATACATGCACAACATGTCCTCCAAGATTTGGTTTGTTCGTTC
Source organism: Picea mariana (assembly GCA_032191745.1). Classification (NCBI taxonomy): domain Eukaryota; kingdom Viridiplantae; phylum Streptophyta; class Pinopsida; order Pinales; family Pinaceae; genus Picea; species Picea mariana. The sequence continues at coordinate 18,100 of JASDQU010501490.1, read as the reverse complement.
ATTTTTCCCATCTTTCTTTGGGTGATACACAGTACTAAGGTTAAGTTGGGTTCCCAAGCCCTCTTGGAAACTAATCCAAAATCATCCAGTAAACATCGATCCTTGATCGTATATAATCCTCTTAGTCACGCCATGAAGCCTCACAATATCACTAATGAAAACTCTATCTATGTTATGTGCCTGATACATTGTACGCATAGGAATAAAATGAGCACTCTTTGTCATAGTGTCGACTACCAAAAAAATCGAGTTGTGTCTCCTTGTCGTCAGTGGAAATCCAACAATGAAATCCATTGAAATAACCTCCCATTTTGATTCTATAATAGCATGTGGTTATAGTAATCCTGCTGGATGTCTATGTTTAGTGATCACCTGCTGACATTCTAGACATCTGGCCACGTAGTTGAATATGTATGCCTTCATTCCTTTCCAGAAGAATAAGGGTTTAAGGTCTGCCCTCATCTTTGTGACTCCCAGGTGAGCCATGTACACTACTCTGTGAGACTCATTTAGGCTTAAACTCCTTAATTCATTGTTTAGTGGTACGTAAATTCTATTTTTAAATCTCAATAATCCATCATCATCAAACGTAAATCCTTCAAATCTTGGTACCATCATTTTTTTTTATCCGATAAAATCCTTGACCACCTTGTACCAGTCATCATCGCATTGTAAAGTTAGAATATTTTCACTTAGATTCATCTGAAGAGGAATCACTGAAAATATGTGTCGTCTCCGACTCAACACATCAACCACTATGTTCATTGTTCCCTTTACGTAAGTAATCTCAAAATCGTACTCGCTAATCAATTCCTACCAACATCGTTGTCACGTGCTCAGGTCACTTTGCGTAAAGATGTGTTGTAGTCCACAGTGGTCTGTTTTTAGTTCAAATTTTTGTCCAATAAGGTAGTGTCTCTAAAATATCAAGGTATATACAATGGCTAACAACTCTAAATCATGCATCACATATTTCTCCTCATGCCTTCTCAACTTCCTCGGTATGTAAGCGATCACTCGACCGTGTTGCATCAATACTCTGTTTAAGCCTTCCTTGGATGCGTTAGTGCATACAAAAAATTCCGCATCCATTTCAGGGACCTTTAGTATCGATGTTGCTGTCAACATCTCCTTGAGCCTCCAAAATGCTTTCATGCATTTCTTGGTCAAAACAAACTTCTTGTTCTTCTTCTGCAATTCTATCATCTAATTTGCTATCTTCGAAAATCCCTCGACGAACTGTCGATAGTATCCTGCTAAACCCATGAAGCTACACACTTCTGAGGCATTCGTCGACGCAGGCCATTCCATAATAGCCTCAAGCTTTTTTGGATCCACAATGATACCTTCATCGTAGATGACATGCCCTAAGTAGTGAATCTTTGATTGGTAAAACGAGCATTTAGAAAATTTCCCATACAATTTGTTCTCTCGCAAACACTATAGTACCAAGAGCAAGTGATTTTCATGCTCCTCCATCATATGAGAGTAAATCAAAATATTGTCAATGAATACTTGGACAAACTTGTCCAAGTACTCGTGAAACACCCTGTTCATCAAACTCATAAATACCCCTGGGGCATTCGTCAATCCAAACGGTAAAACAATAAACTCGTAATGTCCAAACCTCATCTTAAAGGTGGTATTAGGGACATCATCCTCCTTGATTCGTAACTGGTGATACCCTGATCTCAAGTCGATCTTTGAAAACATCGTCGCACCCTTCATCTGATCAAACAGATCATCAATCCTTGGCAACGGATATTGATTCTTGATCGTTGCCTTTTTCAATTGATGATAGTCAATGCAGAGTCTCCATGAGCCATCCTTCTTTTGTATGAAAATAATAGGCGCACCCCATGGTGACACACTTGGACATATAAGTCCCAGGTTCAACAACTCCTTCAGTTGCATTCTCAACTCCTGTAACTCCGGGATTGACACTCGATAAGGCATTCTTGCTATCGGTTCAGTCCCCGATTTTAGGTCTATGATAAATTCCAATTCCCTCTCCAGCGGCATCCCAAGTAACTCCTCCGGGAAGACGTTCGCAAACTCTCTCACCATAGGAAGGTGTTCTAGACCTTTCGCTACTCCCTTCTCATTTAACACAAGGATCACATAATTCTAACATCCCTTGTGCATGCTCTTCCATAGTTGCAAGGAAGAGATGAACCTCATGGAAACTCCCTAGTTTTGACCTACAATCACGTGTCTTTGTCCCTCATCATTGACCAAGCTCAACCATTTCATATTATAGTTGAGTATCACCTCATGCGATTCCAACCATTCCATATCGATCATGATGTCATAAGATCCTAAGATTGTGATGTACAGGTTGGCCCTGGTGAAAAACTCTCCCAGGTTAAGGGTATAGATCATAACCTTCCCTCCAACCTTTTGTTTGGCTCCCAAAGCCATCTCTATGAAACTAAACTCATCATATTCGATTGCCTTTACCTTAATTATTTATAGTGTTGCACAAAAAATGAAACTCTATGTAGCACCTGGATCTATCAAAATACTAAGGGTCTAGTCAATGACGGTACCTGGCATCTCAATCACAATCGACTGGTGCTCTTTCTGGTGGTTATTCACCGCTACATGAATCTGATGGGCCTTTCCCAAATCTCCCACAGTAGTGGGTCCGAATGATCCAGAATCTCTATTCCTCTCCACTGGGATGTCGCGTTGGTAGTGTTGATTCCCACATGTCCAACACCCCTTCTTTAGTTCAGTACTCCTGGTACCTGAAGTAGAAGCTAACGGCCCACTGGCCTAGAATCCTGGCTTGTTCTGTTGAACAGGCCTAAATTGTTTTTGTTTCTGTCGACGTTGATGCTGGTGCTGTGGTCCTTGGTAAGAATTCCACTACTGATGCACTGGTCACCGAGGTGTAGTGAAATTGGATCCTCTCTAGAAGCCATGATATCCTAGTGAGCTCCTAGCTGGTGTCTGATGCTGTTACGCACTAGATGACACCTTCCCTACTGGTCTCGCTGGAGTCCGGCTCTGAACCCTGTTGATAAGTTCCTCCTCTACTATGAGGGCATTTTGGACAGCATCATGCAAGGTATGAGGCATCAAAAACCTAACCTTTGCACGTATGTTGACATTAAGGCCAAACAAGAACCTGTTGATCTTAAGTTTCTCAGTATTCATGTGTGGAGCATACCGAAGCAACTCCATAAAACAGGCCTCGTACTCAGGCACCATACGATCGCCCTGTTGCAAGGCATTGAAATCATGGAGCCTACGCTTAACGAATTCCTCTAATAGGTACCTCTCTCGAAATCGTTCCTCGAACAGCTCCCATGACACGTCTTGGACAGCCATGTTCAATTGTGGCAGGAGCATCTTCCACCATAGAAGAGCGCTCCCCTTCATTTGAAAGACCTCCATGCGGACCTTAAAATTGGAGGTATAGTCGCGAAGTGAAAAGAACATTTCCATATTCTCCAAACATGACTAGGTGGTTGCATCATCTAGGGCACCAAAGAAATCAGGAAATTTTAGCTTCATGAGTTCGCAGTGAATGCTACCAATATCAACCAGAGTGTGTGGTGGACCCTCAGGGGGTGCCGGCGCTCTGGCCTCATCTCTGTCCAAATGGTTGATCAGTGCCTCAGACATCCGCTGAAAGGACCTCATCAGCCCAACCACATCACCCATCGTTATCTTCTCCTGCCCAACAACATGTTCATCTCCCTGGGGTTTAGAGCCCTTAGGCTTGGATACTACTGAGGGCGTCACGCTTCCTCCCCTAGAACCCCTTCATCTACCTTTGCGGAGTCCTCTAATCATGATTACCTGCATGAATACAAGTCAACTTAATTAGCAACATTATAATCAAATATCACATCAACAAAAGCTGTAGTGATCCCAAGTCATGGGTTGAACCTGCTCTGATACCATATGTAAAGATCCCATCATTACGACTACACGTGATGCAACACGAAGGATTTTTTTTTTTAAAGCAGGACGGCAACAGTGACAACAGTTTAACAATGCAACTGGACGGCAACACAATGGACCCAGATCAAGCAACAACAAACAACAACTCAGACGCTAGCACATCAAGCAACTAGTTGAAACATGCGGTAATTAATGGACAGATAAAAACAACTACCCGCCCTATATAAACAAGACAACGCCTACAATATAAAGGACAACATAAATTACAACAAACAATGCCCATATCTGTTATAACCCTAAATGGCACCACACATGCTTACCTGGAATTAGGCCAACTCATATCCCTTCCTTGCCAAAGCCATGCTGAACAAACTCTTGAAAATCCTCTTAAATCAAG
>JASDQU010501489.1:91693-113255 GCA_032191745.1 Picea mariana | reverse complement strand
ACGAGCACCCCTCTCAGCAGTCGCGTCACACCTGGTGTTTTTCTGATAAGTGTTTATATCTCGTGTCTTGAATTGAATATAATGGACGTATGCTCATGTTTGTACAATCATAAATGATTTCTGTATATCAGTGTTTGCCTGGTGTTTTGACCAGAAATAATGGATGCATGCTCATACATATATGACCATACTCGGTTTATGTAGAGAATAAATAAGTTCAGATTATGAGTCCGTTCCCTTGAGATTTGTCCCATGTATTTGACTCACGCTATGCCCTGGTTTGATTTCCCGAAGGCACCTCCTCCCAAGAAGTTTCCTCATCTTCCAGAGTCGGAGTGAGTTCCTTTAAAGGACTACCATTTTAGAAACCATACGAGCTTACCTCACCCCTGGCACAGAGTTCATAGCTCAGTAATTTAAGAAGGCCTTTTAGTCAGGTCACCCAACCTGGGGATATTTACCTAAGAACCCGTTGAAGGATTTTGTAGTCTAAGTTTGGAAGCCTTGTACTCGAGAGAATGGTTCCCTCAGGTTTCGGCGTTTCAGCAACCGGGAAACCCAAGGGCAAGTTTTCTTGTACTCGCTAGTCGCGAAATCCTGATTTGCGAAACCCTGAAATGAGCTGAGCAGAGTGGATAGACTTCGGTGTTTCAGCTCCCGGGAACTCAAGTGCGAGACCTCCTGTCTTTGCATATCGCGAAATCTCGACTTGCGAAACCCCAAAATGAACTTAACGTTATATATATATATATATATATATATATATATAGGCTTCGGAGTTTCAGCTCCTGGTAACTCAAGTGCGAGACCTCCTGTCTTCGCATATCGTGAAGTCCCGATCTGCGAAACCCTGAAATGAGCTGAGCAGAGTGGATAGACTTCGGAGTTTTGACTCCTGGGAACTCAAGTGTGAGACCCCCTGTCTTCGCATATCACGAAATCCCGACTTGAAAAACCCCAAAATGAACTTAGCGTTATATATATATAGGCTTCGGAGTTTCGGCTCCTGGGAACTCAAGTGCGAGACCTCCTATCTTCGCATATCGCGAAATCCTGACTTGAAAAACCCTGAAATGAACTTAGCGATATATATATATATATATATATATATATATATATATATATATATATATATAGGCTTCGGAGTTTCGGCTCCCGTGAACTCAAGTGCGAGACCTCCTGTCTTTGCATATCGCGAAATCCTGACTTGCGAAACCCCGAAATGAGCTTAGTAGATATATGGGTTTCGGTGTCGCGGCACTCGAGGAACCGAAGGGTATGATCCCCTCATATCCATACATCGCGAAATTCCGGTATGCGAAACCCCGAAAGGTAGAGAGCCGGGATTTAATCCGAGCCATTGATCAATTCGACGATCGGTTAGACCCTTTTTTGGGTTTCGACATTTCGAAAGATAGAGAATAGGGGAATGCTTGCATCGTGATTCCTCGAATCGCGAAAGTTGAAAGCGCCCTTCTGGTAAGGCCTGTGGTCATAGCCAATGATCACATGGGGAAGGGTAAGGGAAGGTAGGGTCTACACCAGGCCCCATAGAAATTCGGGGATTCTGTTCCCCGATGAAGAAGGAAGAAAAGAAAAAGGGCAAAAAAATCTTAGTTACCGTAGTGGCTGTGTGACAAATTGGTATCAGAGCATGGTTACAACACTTGGCCTACTTGGGCTCATGAATGGATTGCGCAAAGGCTTCGTTCAAAGTACTCTTAACAGGAGTAAACCTCTATCTTAACCCCTTTAATCACAAGTCGAAGTAAAGAATGAAAATTCCTATTGTGTGTGTGCATGTGAAAAATATGAATTATGTACTGGTTATAAATGAATATAAATATTGACTAACAATAAGCGTTTTCTTTTGCACATGAGCGGGAGATCAGCCGTGAGAAACTGCAGACGCATAGAATGGTGACTCACCATGAAGTGGGGGATGGCTCCCACAATAGAGATGAAGAGTCTGACGAAAGGAGGGCGGTAGGGACCCCTCCAAATCTAGCTGATACTATGAGGAGCCTCATGGTCGAACTACAGAGCTACAAGGCTGACAACGAGAGGATTATTAAAGAGCAAGAGAAGCAAACAAAAATTAATGCAGTCTTACTACAGAGTTTATCCGACATACAAAGACAATTGTAGCATGAACTTGACACCAGTCACACGGATCGACAACAGACAAAGAAAAGTCAAAGTCCACCTAAGATACATAAATGTGGTCTTTTAAGTGGCCACACTGGGAAAAGCACCTCGAGAAAAGTTGGGTGGGTTGGTTCTTCAATCTGTCTTCACCAATATATATATCGCGAAATCGCATATCACGAAATCCCGACTTGCGAAACCCCAAAATGAGCTTAGTAGATATATGGGTTTTGGTGTTGCGACATCCGGGGAACCAAAGGGTATGAACCCCTCGTCTCCATACATCGCGAAATTTTGGTATGTGAAACCCTGAAAGGTAGAGAGCCGAGATTTAATTCGAGCCATTGATCAATTCGACGATCAGTTAGATCCTTTTTCGGGTTTCGGCATTTCGAAAGACAGAGAACATGGGAACGCTTGCATCGCGATTCCCCGAATCACGAAAGTCGAAAGCGCCCTTCTGGTAAGGCCTGTGGTCATAGCCAACAATCACATGGGGAAGGGTAAGGGAAGGTAGGGTCTACACCAGGCCCCATAGAAATTCGGGGATTCTGTTCCCCGATGAAGAAGGAAGAAAAGAAAAAGGGCGAAAAATCTTAGTTACCGTAGTGGGTGTGTGACAATAGTGTGGTATCAATTTTAAAATATTTGTAATAATATTGATCTTTTTAATGTGTTAATTCATTAAAATTAAAAAGATTTAGGAAATCTTTTCTCTATTTTTTTTTGGTATAAAATTACAAATTTTAAGTAAATCTATTAATTTCTTACTCATTTTTTTTTTAAATTCAATAAATCAAAGTTAGTTGTAATGAACACTAACAATCATCATTATCATCATGAACTCTGATACGACAAATTAGTTATCTTGAACTTACTAAATTACCTAACACATAACATAAAAAAAAGTAAAAACTTAAAGAAAGAAAGTAACGTTTACATAAAACAAGGAGAGATGAATTTGTGGAGATTTAAGGTTCCTTAGTTTTGACATGTTGATTGTTTTATCACCAAGAAACCTCTTAGCCACAAATACTTCAACCATAATACCTTTCACACAACCACCTACTTCAACCATAATACCTTTACCACTAAAGCTTGTATTCTATTTACTTTCAACCTCTCACCACCAATCTACCTTTTAGCTACAATACTCCAACCACAATACCTTTAACACAACCACCACTACCTCTTAGCCACAATAATTCAACCATAATACCTTTCACACAACCACCAATGTTGAAGAGAAAATATACCTATACTAGTGCAAAGCTCCCCAATGAGTGGGTTGAGATCACCAACAGACATAGGAAAAATACACTACTTATCTTTCCCTAGGGTTGACATGCAAAAATGAAATGCAATAAAGAGTATGGAAATAAATACTTGGTTAACTATAGTTCATCCTTCATTGTGAAAACAACCTAGATGACTTGATCTAAATCCAAAACCTTTAGCCACCTATACACAAATAAAATAGTCACAACCTTTCTCTTTTCCATATTGACATTTCAAGTAAGTAATAAAATATGCAAGATACATCACCCTAACTGATCTTCAAAAAAATCAAATCCTATCAATCCTAACATTCATGCATGACAATAATTGACAAAATACACAAGGATTGGGGGGGAACGAAAGTTGATCTATACTATTGATTGAAAAACGACAACAAGCATGTAACTAGATCTTGTTACCACACCTCCTTCAACCTCATCTACGTTCTCCTATCCTTAGCCAAATGTACTCATCTTTCCATCAATGTAATCACAACCTTGGTGTGGTAGAATGGCTAAGGGATGGCCAACCAACTTCTATGCAAGACTCAATCACTACTTGGAGAATCAACGGTTGGTTCTTCCCAACCAAAGAGAAACAAAGGCCAAAGATGCTAGAAAATTCTCTAAAGTGTTGGAACCTTCTCTTGTCGTCCTTTTTTCAGTGCTAGGATCCCATATTTATCTTAGTAGGGGGTGATACGGTCGAGGAAGGATGATCTTCATGTCATATAAGTGACTGTTATGTATACCTTCACTTGTAGCTTGTGCATTCTGCACATTTTTTACCTTTTTGGGGTATTTTGAGAGTGCTCGCACATTTAAAACTCGCAAGTAGTTCACAAATTTTACTAGGACAACCCACATGCATATGGTTAAAGGATAAAAATGAAGTTGGATAAGGTCTAACAAGTGTGGAAAAATATGTGTAAGTGGCCTAACTCAACTAGGTTGATAAGGGGTAATGAAATATAATTATAACATGTGCCCCTTAGTGTGTGAGGTCATAAGAGTAGTCGATGGTTGAAAAACATTATAAAGTATAGAGTATGCTACCAAGTGGAACAAGGAAGGAGGTTATAACATACCAATGACGGGGCATACAAATTCTCGCTTTTCTTAAAGGATAGATTCTCCATCCATGGTTTCTAATTTGGGAAGTCAGGGAACCAGTCCGATCTCCTGGTCAAGGATCTTTGATTCTAAAGCCGACGACTCACTTAGACCCTGATGGTCTCGCTCTGTAATTAAACACATATCCTTTCGACTTCTGGGTGTAGGTCTAATGGTACTAGTGACCTTCCCTTCACGCTTGGGAAATATCTGAGTTTGGGCGCTAGCCTCTTTTCTGATAAGCCCCTCCTTGAGGTGACCTTGGGTGATAACCTCATGCAAACACACAATTGCGGGCATGGCCAAAGGCGGTTTGAAACCAAACTACCTTTTGGCCCACAATTCTCCTCGAGCCTCCACGTGTCCTTTCTTCAAAACCGTGGTTTGAATTGCAGCCTGCCCTCAACTTTTTAAAGTTCGTGCATCTCCAATCCCTGCAATGCTACGAGACCGTCGATCTCATGATCTTGACAGTGCCTCTAAACTGAAGACTCAGATCTATCCCTTTCAAAGCTACAGATCAAATTTGTTCTCTTGCAAATCAACAACTATGATTTGTTTCAGAATTCCAAACTTTGGAATTCTCAAGTCTTAAATTTCCTTTCTTCCATATGTCAATCTTCCGGAGTCAATGATTTGCGGACACATATCCTTCTCAATCAGCGGCTCTGCCTCTGCTTCGAGGGTTTGACCTTTCAACTAGATCAACTGTCCTGTGACCCCTTTATTCAATCAACGGTTGAGATTTCCTTCGGGTCTTCGGACTTCTGAGATCTCAAATCTCAAACTTCACTTCCCCTTGAAGTAAGCGGATTCCTGTCACGTGTCCACTTGAATCGGACATTTGAGGCTTGCTTCTTCGAGTCTTTACCCGAAATCTACAGATTTATGCCACTTGTCCTCTTGATCTGATGGCTATGAATTACTTTGGGACTTTACCCATAATCCACCGATCTATGCCACGTCTCTTCTGGATCAGACGGTCCAGATTCACCTCGGACGATCCAACACTTGAGATTTACTTTGGACGATCTAACGACTGAGGTCTACTTCAGATGATCGGACGATTGAGATTTACTTCAGCTCTCCGGCTCTCCGGACTTCAAGAGTCTCAAATCTCAACTGAAAACTCTCGAACATATTTCTTCGGAGTCCACGATATGTTGCCACGCATCCCTCTAGATCTGGCGGTCTATATTCACTTTGGGTCTTCAGGGTTCGGGAATGTCAATTCTCAACTGAAACTCCAATGCAATTTACCCAAAGCTTGCGATCTATTGCCACGTGTCTCTCTAGATCTAACAGTCCAGAGACCTTTGGCTCTTCGGCTCTTCGACCCTTCAACCCTTAAGGATATTCCATTTTGATACTTGAATCTCACTATCCTTCCTGAGCTTCGTCAATTATGAAGGATTTAAGAGCATTGCACTCTTTCTCCTGAACTTAACACTTAGAAGGGTCTTTTGCACAACTCTTGCACTCCTTCATCAAGTTTAGAACTTAAGTGGTTCTCGGTCTCTGCTTGCCTCGTAGAGAGCCTGTGCATATCTACACTACCTCTCCCGATCTTAACAAACTCCATCCTCCAAGGGACTCATAACGACTAGGAGGGTCAACATGCATACATGCAACTATGCCCACGGTCGAGGAACTCGCAGTTCCTGGCTCTGTCTTAAGCCACTACATGACGCAAGCATTTCAAAGTATAAAAACACATCCAATTCATACAATTTACTACTTGCCTAATTACACAGTCAAACAGACACAAAAAGGGTACAGTATAAATCATTAAGCAAACATATCCATCCCTGCACCATTCATAGGATATCCAACTTTAATTCATAGTACCACTTAAATACACCAGATATGTGATTACTTATCTATTACAGGTGGTAGCCAACTAACTGACTCTGGGTGTTCATCCTTCCACCTGACCATAGGCTCAGAGGCATTCATTATTAGCACTCTGGCCACCCCCGTGCCAAGCCATGATATCACTATGGAACTCTCGCAGTTCTCAATGGTTCTTTCTCTGTTTCAGATTCCGCTCGTGTTTTGTTCTCTGCAAAATTTCAAATATTTTCCTTCTCTTTTATTTCCCTGGGCGAGGTTTAGCAGATGCTCACTCGACATTAAGCTCATGACATTTTGTTCCTCATCCGCTGGAGAGCTCTCGCATTCTCCTTACCAATTTTCTTATATCTTTTACCCAGGATGGTTCTCTACCCATCCTGTTCCTTCTGTCAGAAGGGAACTTGGGATAGCTTGGTCTATCATACCCAGTGGTACTTCAGGATGACATTCTACAGTTAGACCATGCTTCCATTCATGGGACTGGTTGATAATTCAACCACTGGTCCTTTCTTCATTAACTAGTTTCTCTCCTTGGGATCCAAAGTAGATTTATTACCCCCATCAAGAGAAATTTGGGGTTATTTGATATAATGAGCCCTCTCTTATAGTTTTCACATTATTTCCTCTAGTGATATCATGGCTATTACTTTCAAGGCTTCACCCCCATAGTCAGTTATTGACAACTCAAACAATAATACATTTACACTATCCACATGACTTAGCATGGTAATCCTATTTTATGATTAATTACAAGCTGGGGAAAACTGGGATGTTATAATACCCTCCCCCTTAAAGGAACATCGTCCTCAGTGTTCTTCCTTAAAACACCTGTCAAGCCTTTCCCATTCATCTGTTTCAGAAATATTGATCTTTCTTTCTCAGTCAGGTCCTATTTCAGACCCTTAATCTCTATCACCTGCTTTCAATAATTTTTGGACAACAAGCATATTAATCATAGTCTCATGTGATAACATTGTATACAAATTTCTAGGATTTTTTTTTCTAATCTTAGCACAATAATTATCTACGCAGTTTGTGGATTTGTATCCACATGGTTGTTTGTTATCCAGGCTCATTGTTTTTCCTTGACATACCCATTGGGCACATGATCCCCATTAATAGTTTACAAGAACTATAAAGGTTTCATCTTCCTTGCAGTCACTCACCCTCCAGGCCCAGGCTCAGGCATCCCCTTCTCTGCTATACAGTCCCTCGGGTGATCCATCTTGCCTTGCCAAGGTTTTCTCACACAGGAAGAACTTCCCATCGTGTGCATGATCCCCATCAATATTTTACAAGAACTATCAATCTTTCATATTCCTTGCGGTCACTCACCCTCCAGGCCCAGGCTCAGGAATCCCCTTCTCTGCTATACAGTCCCTCGGGTGATCCATCTTGCCTTGTGAAGGTTTTCTCGCACATAAAGAATTCTAGAGACTTTATCGAGTCTTACAGTCGAGGTGTCACTCAGAATTGCTCTGCCGAGGCATCCCTCTGGCTTGTGTTACCTCAACATAACATATTCTAGGCGATCATGGCTTACCACGGGGTTCTCATGGCTCAACAATAGCCATTTTTCATGCTTTTACAGCTTGACAACCTTTTGGCTCAGCTAAAGTTAGGGACAAAGGTTACTCTCCTTCTCCTGGCACCGTAATAGATAGGGATGAAGGTTACTCTCCTTCTCCTGGCACCATAATAGATAGGGAGGAAGGTTACTCTCCTTCTCTGTAACGAACCTCCCGTTTCGTCACGACATCAAGCCTCACATAACAAGGGATTTTTTTTAATTTTTTTATTTGTGTTTGTGTGTGTAGGAAGGTAAACATGACATTATACTCAACAACGCAACATGACGACGAACACCACGCAATAAACTCATGCAACAACAACATGACGACCTAACAAGAATAAGAATGACTACCCGCCCGTCCTACCCTGTAATGGTTAGGACCTCCAGGATAAATAAGCAATGCTCAAGCCCAGGTTCCCATCGATTTTGATCATTTAAGGTCTCAAGGCTAGTGACTGTTCTGAGGAACAAGGAGGTGTCTACATCCCGCCTGACACACGCAGACCAAGCACATTAAAGTTTACAACCAAGAACCAACATTAATTAATAGTAAACAACAATTGCCCTCAAAGGGAAGCGTAAGATAAAAAACGACTTCGTCAACTATCCAATCATTAATCAAGGAAAAAAGGGTCAATGTCTACGATTTTAATTGATGTTAATTACATATCAAATAACAGCCTAAATCTAACATAGATTTACAATCTGACAATAAGTCACCTTCCAATTAGTTGCCAAATTCAAATTGTATTAGTAATGAAACTATTTGGAATTTTCAATTAAGTCAACATGTTAATTCCATTTGACTTTTAGAACGATCTAAATTAAGATCTAACAATATATACACAAGGGTACCAAGTCATAGTATAAATTCTCGCAAATGATTAACATGATTTAACATGGTGGAATCCTTAAATGCAATTGCTTGTTGAGTCAAGAAAATTAACTAAGTCGTTCTCAAGGTGGTTCTTAAGAGCATCATCATTAAACAAGGGAGTCCTTGCATTATTTCTTGAAATTCCTTTGAAAATGTAAAAGTGAAAATACTAAAACAAGTGAGAAGGTTTAATCAAATTTCTAGGAGAAATTATTCTTAAGAGAGGTAATGAGTGCTTACTCTTGATTACAAGGTGAGTGGAACCATTCTAAAATTTAACTTATTGACCAACCCCTTTTTAACCCAACCTTTCTTTAATATTTAATTCCCTTCCTTGTTCAGACTAATAGTCACCATTTAGAATCATTCTTTTCAACTGAACTTACCACTTTAGTAAACATTCCATTTCATTGCTCAATTAGATAAAAAAAAGGGGCATTCTTTTATCAACTACTCTTCCAAAATTAGCACTCTTTCCCTATCTTAGTTGGCCTTTCGGTCCATCACCGTTGGCAAGCAGTTGAAGACCGCGGTTATGATAAGTGGAGTCAAAAATTAGCAAAAATCGTGAATACAGGTTTAATCTGTTGGGAGATGTACTTTGACATTATTCTTAACACAACATTAATCTTAACGTTCCGCTGTTTGAATTAGGTAGAAAGTAAATTAACCAAATATCTACTATAGAAGGGGTGAACCCAATTAGCAATAGTTATGAACAAAAGGGTTAAATTTAACATTGTCAACTAAAAGGAAAAAGTTGATTTCATTCCATAATTTTCTAACTAGATAGCTGACAACAAACTCGTCTAGCTTAGAACCCAATGCACAATTGCTATGTATACAAAAGAAATGGGCTGAAAGGTAAATCTTTGACTAAGATACTGGTGAAACTGTCTGCCAAAAGTTATTGGTATCACTGCAAGGGAATAAAGCTCAATGCTAGTCTAGTGAAGAAAAGGGGAAGTGGTCGTAATTCTGGAACGCAGGTAGGGTTAGACACCTGGAAAGCAAGGTAGTATTGAGGTGCAGAAGGTAATGGAGGAAAGAAAAACACAGAGGCCAAACGACCTTACCCCAGGCCAATCCAGCTCTAGAAACCACCTTCACTGTCAACCATGATTGCTACACGACTAAGGAACAACGCGCAGTTACAAGAATTTGTATCAGCATGATTCAAGAACAGATACCCTCTTGAACATTTCAGGAAAGGTGGGTTCCCTCCAGAGAAGACTTAACATAAAGCTCCATAATGAGAAACTCACATACAAATGATGCCACACTGTAAAAATGAGCTGCCTAAAGACCCTAACCCTGTAAAGCTGTACAACCAACAAACATAGTATTTTTTTCATCTGTTTTGCGGCTATCTAAACTGTGATCCCAACATAATTAGCATGGCGTACATTCTGGTTATTTTGACCCGAAATGACATGAGAAGTACTACGAGAATTACAAGGCTGCATCATAAGGCGACGATCATCATGGTGAGGAAGATTCACTGCAAAATTATCATATTTGTTTTTGTGAAAAAATAAGATATACTATTCTAGTGAAATCAATGAATGTCACGGTGCCGAAATATATTAGAAATAAAAATATGTGATTCATTGAGTCACTTGACAATCTCTAATTTATCATGAGAAGGCAGGGACATCAACATCTAATTAAATCAACTGCGGATCGTGTAAGCCCTTCTCACTTACGGTAGTAGGATTCGCCATCAATAAATCTGCGTAAGCTAATTGTATTCGGTGTATCCTATAAACGTGGTAAAAGCACAAACTTATCAATTATAACAAACTATGAAACAACAAATTCTTAAAGATCATCACTAATCATCAAACACTCAGTCAATATTGGTAAAGATTGGAGGCAAGTCCTCAGGTGGATGGATACGCAAGGCTAGATTGGCCATTATCCAAAGATGAACAGACAGAAACAAATTCGACAACAAATAATAATTATACAGTTAAATTTCGCCAGTTAAGTGATGAAGGCGCAAGGCTAGATTTTATAGTTATCACACATTGCAATCGCTGAAGATATAAATATATATTTTTATTTTTTTACATCCATTGCCGAATTACCACAACAGAGGTAATATTTTCCATCAGTTACACAATTACAATCACAAAAGTAATGTAAACCAACCAATCCATCAAAACCAAAATGCAGATTGAAGTTAAATACTTTTTACATCTCAGAATACCAATATAAAACGCTGACAACAGTAAGAGAACGCCAGAGCCATAAGGATAACTTATCGAAGGGATCGCAAGGATTCTATCAGTCAAGGCATAGAAAATAAACAACAAGGATGCAATATAATCCAAACGCCAAGGCCGTACTAAAGGACGCAAGTCAACAATCAGGCAAGGACATCCAGAGAGGTAGACGACTGAAAGGTTCGCCTTCGCTTCACCATCCTTGCACAGAAAAGCAGGGCGTTGAGATCCATAGGTCTTTTAACGCTAAGACGATGACCGTAGATCATGCTTCTAGCCGACTACTCAGGCGAGGATTGGTGAGCTAGGGATGAAGGATAAACAACCTCAAGGTCACAATCAACACACAGGGTGGTCATGACATGTGGGAAGACGAAGGTAACAGAAATCAATCAACCAATCAATCATCTAGGCTTTAAAAATTTCAGTCACGAGACTAGACAATTAGTTTACCTACCCAATACACATGCATATCTAAATCATAAATCCTACAACAATCTACCATTCCATGAAGGAAGCGCACCGTTTCCTGTTCACCCGCTCGATGATGTCCTGCGTGCTCCGTGCAGCTCCCGCTCGCCGACCGTCGAGACTTCACTGGTACCTCCTAGCCAATGCTAGGGGTACTCTTCTTCCCCCTTAGCCCCCCCGAGCCGCAAAGAGGCCACACACACTATCCAGAGATCTCGTCTAGCTCCTAGCTCGCCTCGCAAGGCTGAGCTACCACTCCTCTCCGAGATGGGTATTCCAACTCCCACAAGTAAATCAGTTGAGTAGATATTTCTGCAGTGTAACATTACGCAAACAGAGGTTGATCCAACCTCCATCACCTCCCTTCATTATATAGAGTTTCGTGGTTCCTTACTTCCAAATTTCTCTTTTAGTTAAGTTTTTATAATTCATTTCCTAAAAATTCTTCTCCGTACAAGTGTCACCCATTCCCTTCATTCCTCCATTATTTAATTTCTTTAATTAATTAACTATCTTATTCCCCTCACCCACCTAGAGTTACTTCTAGAATCACTCCCAGGTGTCCCTAAATTCCCTTACAGGTTGTAAAGGCTTTCCCTATTATGAAATTGCTAATTCAGTTTAAAATTAGAAAGCTCTTAAATGTATATTCTTTACTAAGTTGACTTCCTGCTTTTTCCCTTAAGTTCCCCTTTTTCCCTTTTTATGTTACCTCTTTTCCCTAGTTTCCTATTTTTTTGATTTTCCCTCTTTCCCCTTTTACTTAGAACTCAAAAAGGGAGGTGTGGAATTTAACCCCTTTTCCTTTTTATCATTAATTTAGTATATTTTAAATTATCAAAAGATAAAATAATTAATTCCCTCTTTACATTTTATAACCACAGATTTTATTTCTTATAAATAAATTAATTTCTTACTCCCTTCATGTTACAAAATTTTATGAAGATCATAATTATTATTTAAGTGGTTTTTATTTTAATTATTATTATTTTATTTTATTTTATCTATCTATCTATTTATCTATCTATCTATCTATATATATATATATATTTTAAAGGTATACAAAATTTTACCCCTAGCGTAATTTTAGACTTAGAACTTAGATTTTGTACTGGGCGACATTTAATTAGGGAAATTGTTTTAAAAATTACTTAACATATTATTCGTCCTAAGTCCATCTAGGTTCATTCCTCTATCATCAACAACGCGATGTGCCCTTCAAGATGCACTAGGTGCTCCAAGGGTGCCACTCGCCTCATCTGTTCCCTTGTGCGATGTGCCCTTCAGGACACACTACGTGCTCCAAGGGTGCCACTTGCCACTCTCCATTTTTCTTGCGTGATGTGCCCTTCAGGAT
This sequence comes from Picea mariana, assembly GCA_032191745.1. Lineage (NCBI taxonomy): Eukaryota > Viridiplantae > Streptophyta > Pinopsida > Pinales > Pinaceae > Picea > Picea mariana. The sequence goes on along the minus strand of JASDQU010501489.1, from coordinate 100,357 downwards.
GCACCATGTGCTCCAAGGGTGCCACTCACCTCTTGACTGACTTGGTAGACATCAATAACCCCTGGAGTCAATACTCCACCAGGTGAACTTGTGGGAGACTAAGGGCTTCTAAGGAATAAGGCCCCCACCTTATTGTGCGCCCCTTAGAATCATCGTGAACGACTGTCACAGTTTTCCCTCATGGCATCGTGGGTCCTCTCAAACTAGGTAATCGTTAACCTACAATTCGAGCCACAATGTGAGTGCTAGTAGGATGTGGTAGGGCTGCTATCCACACCTCTCCCTCAAAATATCTGGTAATCGTGTATGACCCCTTTACTCCATATGTGAGTCTGGTCGATAAGCTATTGTCATCCTGCATCATCAACAAATCATGTCAGAACATATCCACATCATATCATCTAATCAGATGCACTAATATCATAGTAAAACAATCAAACCCCAATGGCACACTCCCTAACTTGATCCGGAGTCCAAGGGGGTTCCATCAATGCCTCCGCATCCTCAAGGTCCAAAACCATGAACACTCAGTAAAACCAAGTCAATAACACCTGTCTATGTCGATGTATCAAAACAACATGTCATCAACCCATAATGCCTCATAATCAAAATCAAAAGTTTTAATAGCATAAAAATCCGGATCACTTGCGAGTAAGTGTCCTCAAAGAATAAGTTTGCTCAGTGCGCCAGAGCGGGATGTTACATTCTCACAACACCGTAATAGATAGGGGCGAAGGTTACTCTCCTTCTCCCGGTACCATAATATATAGGGACGAAGGTTACTCTCCTTCTCCTAGTACCTTAATAGATAGGGATGAAGGTTACTCTCCTTCTACCGATACCATAATAGATAGGGACAAAGGTTACTCTCTTTCTCTCTGTACCATAATATATAGGGGCAAAGGTTACTCTCCTTCTCCCCGTACTGTAATAGATAGGGGAGAAGGTTACTCTCCTTCTCCCGATAATTCATTCTTTACACAACCAAACAAACTGTTAGTCTCAATTTCATGCGATCGAATTATACTCTTTTTCACAGTTCTTCCTCGAACCAGAGAGTTCAGTCTCTCATCTCTGCACTCTTTGCAAATCTTTTCCTTTCACCTGTATCACAGGTATACAAAAATTCATGAGACATCATCATAAATTTTAAATTCAGAATTTCCTTGTAAATCTGTCACCTACAGATTTCCAATTCCACATTTTATTTCCATATTTGTTCCGTACAGGAACTAGATTCATAATTATGGGACTTTCCTTCCCATAGTGGTTTGGCTCAGTAGGAAATTGGTCTTCCTTATGGGCTTACAACGCTGCCATATCTAAGACCCCTTTGCTTCCTGCACTTTCAACTTCAATTGTCCAAACAAATTGTTAGCTTTTCCATGCACATACATTTTTATTGCACCTTTACAACGTCATCACAAACAATTTCAGAATTGTGCATACTAACAATCAAATTCACTTTCTCAAAAAGGAAATACCATTCCTTGCCTATGCCTTATTTCAACATACCAACCCTTTCAAAACATAATTCAACATTTCAAAGGATTTTAACAAATGTGCCAATTATTCATGGCCACATTCATACCCAATGCACGCTTGCACTGTTTTCAAGTTCGTCACACTTTATGATTGGTTCTTGGCCATGGTGTGTTGGAATTTAATCAACCTTTTCCTCATGTGGATTATTCATTTTCTTTCATTCTTACAGTAGGACCATACTACCTGTTATAGGCCAATCATGATCCCAAATCAGTACACATGAACTCAAAAGTTTCACATGAATGGCTTTAAGCATTCCTTGATTGGTCAATGCATTCATGACATATCCATTCATGAATTCTTCCAAGAGTTACAAACAATGTTTACTACCAGAGGTTCATACCTCCATCATTCAGGTTCTCCTTCCTGAATCATACCTTACTTGGGTACCCAAGGCATACAACTACCTTTCAAAAGTTCATGCATAACACTAAGACAATAAAATATTTCAGAAGGGGTTCTTACCAAATCCCTTCATACCTTATGCCACATAGGCACAAATATCTTTATACTGGTTCTTGGATGCTAGCACCCTCTTTCTGATTTTTACCTCATCAATGATGCTTTATGGGGACTTTTACAGCTCTGTCAACAATATTTCAATAGCAGCCTTCTCCTGGTCATCCTCTGCTTGAGGTTGCCCATCATTGGCAACTGTCTTCCTCAATAGCTCCAATTCCTTTCTATACATAACATGCATCATCGTAGTCACAATTACATTAGTTTTAATATTAAACCAAGTGCATGTATCATAATATTTGAATTCATAAAACATATTCAAAATGTCCTAGCATATCTTTATGCACTTCATCACATTATCCTCAAATGTTTCCACAAGTGCAACACAAACGGATTTTGATTGTATCTTTAGCAATACAATCCTTATTACTATGGTGTGAAAAACTTTTTACTTTCATTAGCGTACCATCTATCTCATCCAAGATAAAACATAATACTCAACAAGGAAAGAATTGGGGACTCTCCCCTTCTTCCAACTCTTTCTACATCGCCTGGGACTTTTCAGCCTAGTCGAGTTATCTATAAGACCTCACTACCTTTTCTTAATCATGGCTTCAACCAAGCCTATTCAGTTAAACATATTCATTTATTCATTTAATCATACTCAGGGGGTTTCCTTGCCTTTTACCAACTATACCAATTTCCACAACTTATCTTTTAATCCTATGGTTCTGTTAGACAATTCAGGGTTCTTAGGGTGAGGAAAGTGTTCCTCCTTTTCTCCCCCTTTACTTATGAAATCTACTTCTTATTGTGATCTTTCTGCTCTTTTCCTAAGCAACCTTGGGTTAGGCTCATCCTAACTCTTAGGATACATCAACATGCTTTAATAGAAAAATATTTTGCCCATAATGAATCATGAACCTATGCATCCTGCATGTTACCATTTGGTTATCAGAATGGTCAAGATTCATTATTAGTCTTCTATTCATTACATGATGTTTTTCAAAATGCAATTCAGGATTCTGGTATATATATATATATAAAAGCTTGTGGCTCACTGCTTAATTCTCAACAGTCATTAAGGTTGCGACTTTGTTTTCCTGACAGAGTCTTCACACAGTTCCTCCACAGGGAACTCCTTCAACATGAAACTTCCTTATTGCATATCCATCACTATTTGTGATGGCCTCAGCCGTGAGTTAGCTTCAACAATTTACCAAATATCCCATAAGGAATATAAACACACATCTTGTCATGTACCAAAATTATGTATCCATACATATTCTGGTTTTGTTAACTTACATCATACCTGTGCATCACTTGCACGTTTAATATCATTCGTAACTAACTGGTATTACTATCAAGCTTCATATTAGGAATCTCCATAATGCATTAAACCCATGTACTCAAGCATAATTAAACATAGATAAGTATTCATCATGCTAGCTTATTGCTTGCACTTTTTTCCATGTCATTCACACACATGGTCATATCAGGCTTCTATATCCTTTTCCCAAGGATCTTCCACTCATCCTTATGATCATGTATACACATTCATGTATAAGTAGGTGCATCTCTTGCACCTTTTTACCTCATGCATTCACTTGATAGTTTAATTTCATCATTAGTGTCCCTTAGTTTGAGATTTCAGCCACTTACATGACTAATCTCACAGTCATATCTCGTATTGATGTTGCCTTTTCTCAAGGCCATAACCAACCAGGGTCACTTTCCTCTTTATGCGACAACGTCTGGCAAGAAAAACTTGTTGCCTCAACATCCATAGAGTTTTACCCATCTCACTTTTATCTGGTCCTAAGGAGTTATATACTCTGATTTAATATAAAGCAGTAACTATAACTGCCAGGGATCCTACCTGATCCTATCAGATTCCTTTAAGCCCACAAAGATATTAACCATTATATAATCTACCATCATCGATGCATGAAGTTCCAATTGCCCATGCTTAGAAGCAATGTTACAAACACCATGTCATCCGTCCTTCGAGCTTCAGCTGCTCTTGACAGAACCCTGTCACCTTCAGCTATCCACATTCAAGTCTTATTATAAATGTTAATTAGCATATCCCTACTCCGGTAAGAGTAGTTATCACTTTGACAAAGGGCTAAAGAAATTCTTCTGCTGAAATTCAACAAGAATTCCCAAAATCACAGGTTCAAACTGTAGTCCTTCTCCTCGAGGAGTAAATGCAGATAACAATACCTCCTTACGTGACTCGTACATGAGCCTAAGCACGCCAAGTGTTGTAACCATTTTCTGATACCAATTTGCAACACACCCACGACGGGGCATAAAAAATTTTGCTTTTCTTAAAGGATAGATTCTCCATCCATGGTTTCTAATTTGGGAAGTTGGGGAACTAGTTCAACCTCCTAGTCAAGGATCTCTGATTCTGAAGCCGACGAATCTCTTAGACCCTGATGGTATCACTCTGTAATTAAACGCAAAACCTTTCGAGTTCCAGGTGCAGGTCTAATGGTACCCATGACCTTCCCTTCGCACTTGGGAAATATTTGAGTTTGGGAACTAGCCCCTTTTCTAATGAGCCCCTCCTTGAGGTGAACTTCGGTGATAACCTCACACAAACACACAATTGCGGGTGTGACCAAAGATGGTTTGAAACCAAACTACCTTTTGGCCTGCAATTCTCCTCGAGCCTCCACGTGTCCTTTCTTCAAAACCGTGGTTTAGATTGCGGCCCGCCCTCAACTTTTTAAAGTTCATGCATATCCGATCCCTGCAATGCTACGGGACCATCGATCTGACGATTTTGAAGGTGCCTCTAAACCGATGGCTCAGATCTATCCCTTTCAAAGCTATGGATCAGATTTTCCCTCTTGCAAATCAACGACTATGATTTTTTTGGGAATTCCAGACATCAGAATTATCAAGTCTCAAACTTTCCTTTCTTCCATACGTCAATCTTTCAGAGTCGATGATTTGATGACACATGTCCTTCTCAATCAGTGGCTTTGCCTCTGCCTCGAGGGTTTGAACTTTCAACTAGATCAATGGTACTGCGACCCCTTTGCTCAATCAATGGTTGAGATTTCCTTCGGGTCTCTGAACTTCTGAGATATCAAATCTCAAACTTAACTTCCTCTCGAAGTAAACATATTCCTGTCATGTGTCCACTTGAATTGGACGGTTGGGGCTTGCTTCGGGTCTTTACCCGAAATCTACAGATTTATGCCACCTGTTCTCTTGATCTGATGGCTATGAATTACTTCCGGACTTTACTTGGAATTCATCGATCTACGCCACGTCTCTTCTGGACCATACGGTCTAGATTCACCTCAGACGATCTGACACTTGAGATTTACTTCGGACGATCTGACAACTAAGATCTACATTGGATGATCGGACAGTTCAGATTTAATTTGGCTCTCCGGTGTAATGAACCTCAAATTCACCTATATTTTTTTTTTTTTTTGACCATCTTTATGACATAAATCAATTTCGTTTAAGCTTTAGAATTTAAGAGAAGGTAAGATATATTTCTGTCCATAATGAATTTATTACATCAGTCTAGTTTACTTCGAACATAAAATCTTATGTGGATAAATTCTTCCATAATTCAAACTACTCCAACATACTTATATGTATATAGGCAGTATCTAAACTTAGGTCTCATTCTTACACACCAGTAGCTTACACACCAAGCATAGTTAACTTGAAGTATCCCATCTTGTTCTCTATGGTTTATGCCATTAAACAATAGTCTAATTATGAAAATTTCAAATACTTAAAGGTGTATGACCTCATGGCACGCAAAACTCTTAGGAAAAATCGAGCTAAAAATCTACTTAATTAGTTTGATACTTTCATATACAATAATTTCTGTACTTGTCATGCCTTGTACATAGTGACCTATAATATGATCTGTTATTTCCATTCTACCTCTATCCCGGATGAAGATCCTCCATCTTTTCCACCATTCCATTCATTACAGTAAAAAAAATTCCTACTATGTTCCTACAGTTTTGTGAAAGAGGTCAATCGAGTTTTGGTGATTACAAAATGCCAAATACAAAAGAAACAAAAGACCACACTATTTTCCAAATCGCGAAATGTGGAAAGACTGTGGGCCCAACACTTCGGGGTCTCAGGGCTCAGGATTTCGCGATCTCAAATTGCCAAACACCAACACACAACAACTCCCGAATTGCAAAGAAGTGAAGGGAAAGTGGTCCAACACTTCGGGGTTTCGGGGTTCGAGATTTCACGAATTCAAATATCAAACGCCAACATATAGGAACCTTCGAATTGAGAAAAGTGAAAGGAAAGTGGGACCAACACTTTGGGGTTTTGGGGTTCAGGATTTCGCGAATTCAAATGTCAAACGCCAACATATAGCAACTCCTGAATTGCGAAAAGTTAAAGGAAAGTGGGACCAACACTTCGGGGTTTTAGGGTTCGGGATTTTGCGAATTAAAATGTCAAACACCAACATATAGCAACTCCCGAATTGCGAAAAGTGAAAGGAAAGTGGGACCAACACTTCGGGGTTTTAGGGTTTATGAACACACGACACATAAACAAAATGAAACAAGAAAAGCCGAAATGCGAAATGCTATTAGTGTGTGGGCCCAAGAATTTTGGGTTTCGGGGTTTACTAACTCCCGATGCAAAAAACACTGCATAACATCAACGCTAAATCGTGAAAACACGAAAAGGTATGGGGCCCAACCAATATCGGGTTTCGACATTTGGTAATGCTTGATGCATGAACAACACACAACGATAATCGCCGAATCACGAAATTCGATCAGGCTGTGGGGCCACTTCAGGTTTCAACGTTTGCAAGAACAAAAGAACTCCACGCAGATTGAACCAATAAACTCTGAAATGCCAAAAAATGAAAACATGAACATAGTTTACAAACTTAGTAAAAAAAATGACACAGAGTGACAAATTCAATTCGAAAATTGTTCCGGATCTTCTTAAGGTTTTCACAAATTTCTAAATTTGTTACAGACTTTGACTGTGGAAAGGGTAGACCGCTCTTTAAATAAAACAAGGGAAGCATAAAATCTTCTGTTAGGCGTCAATTCCCATGATTGTTTTAGCATATGATAAACAAAAGGGGTTTTTCCAGATTTCCTTAACTTTCTGATGTAGATGGATTACTTCCAGTTTGCGTTTTATTTTCCAATACATATATATGTGTATAATATATGAGTTCCCAGGTGATCCATAAGGTTCTTTCTATTTCGTATTCCTCTTCAATTCTTAAATATAAAAAAAACCAGGAAGTCTCTTTTAAGATGCATGATTGTTTGGAATTAGCGATACATTTAAATGTTTCCTTTCGGCACAGAATGACTCAACTCCGATTGCTCAAATTTAGATCTATTTAATACTTCAGTCTTAGAAATAAACCCATATCTATGCAGATTGGTCTTCTTCAAGCATTCCGAGTATCCTAGCATTTCGACTTCAAATTAAGCCTATCCGATTGCTCAAATTGTATTTAAATAAATTTGCCTAGTATTCTATATTTTCGGGAGGGACCACTCCAGAATTTAGACTTTGATTGTAAATTTAATACCACGATAGATATCATCCATTGAAATAATTATTTCGATTTAGAACAAGTAGATGCATAATATCAGTTACACACAAAACATCCAAGGATAGAGTAAGGAAAAGATCACATATCTGAGCTAGCTTGTGGAAAAACAAAGGGAACAACCACATTCCTCCCAACCGTAGAATAGGGCAGCCAAACAACTTGCCCAATTCACCCCCTAGCCTCACCATGAATCCATGAGGGCGAACTTGGAAAATTTTCTCTTCAGCAATGTCCTACAGCTCCAACCGTTTTTCCTTGCCTCACACTCAAGAAATGTTCATAATAGCAAGTAAATCAAAAGTCTCCTTTCCCAACATACTTGGCAACATCTTGCCTCCTCACATATGCTATTTATCCATTTTTCCCAGGTCTTTTTCCCTCCCTTGGGAATTTTTGCAGCTTTCTAAATCCCTGATTTTCAGGGGCTGCCAATGGCCAAATCACTGATTTTCCACTTGTAATAATCAACCCAGAGGTTGTTCCAACATGTTCCCCACTCATGGAGTCATGGTCAACTAAATTTAACATGGCTGTTCCATTTGTCCTCCTGCAATCAACATAAAATATTATGTTTCCATACGAGTGTCATATTCAAATAGTTAGTTGAGTCAAATCAGGTCTCTCCCCAACAGTGAAAATAATTAATTACAATTACCAAATTCGAAATTCAGAATTGCCATAAATGGCAAAAATTTTCCAAATTCGAATTTACTAAAAACGGAAATAAATTTCCAGCAATTTTAAATTTCAAAACTATTTTATTTTTGGGGATATCACATCCTTTCCCCCTTTAGTAAAACACTGCCCTTAGTGTTCGTTCCCTTCTTGGAACAGGGTTGGATCAGATTTCTGCAAATCTCCCTCCAACTCCCAAGTGGCCTCCTCAGGACTAAAGTGCTTCCTTTTCACCTTTACCTGAGCGACGACTCTGTTCTGAACTGCTATTTCTCGCCGGTCCAAAATGCGCAGGGGTTCCACCTGGAACTCACCTTCGGGTTCCACCTGCAAAAAATTCCAATCAATCATATGAGTAGGGTCATGAATATACTTTTTCAACAAAG
>JASDQU010501489.1:71868-91673 GCA_032191745.1 Picea mariana | reverse complement strand
ACTTTTTCAACAAAGAAACATGAAATACATTATGAATTCTTAGATTAGCTGGAAGTGCAAGTTGGTATGCTACGGGTCCAATTCGAGCTAGTATCTCGAAGGGCCCACAAAACTTGGGTGCCAACTTGGCACAATTCCCTAACTTCAACGAGCTCTTTCAAGATTTGACCTTCAAATGAACATGATATCCTATGTTGTTCCTGAGTTTGTGTTTTAAGGCTATAAAACACACCGTCAAGGCATCCGACTAAAGAATTTTATGATAATACTTTTAACACAAAGAAACAAAGAAAGGCTAGATCAGATTCAGTTTTTCAACTGTCTCTGTCTTGCTTCCCGCTGTTCCTGGATGCTTATATCATGTTCAATTGCAGCCCACGATCTTTCTAACTCAGTCCTATTTGTTGCAGTTTGTAAGATGGTGTGAAATAGGTTTAATGCAATGCTGGTTTGATCTTGTAGACCAGGTTCTATGTTTGGTTGTCTACCGTTAGGGACTGTCATGGGTAATAGGATTTTATATGTTTATAAAAGGGTTTTTTTTTTAAAGATTGGTCACTTCAAACTTTCGGAGAAATGTTAATAAAACAACTTTAAAACCTAAAACAGAAAAGTAAAGACACAATCAAGGCCGTTTCCTGGTTTGTGACAATTTTGAAATTGTAGACAATGAAACGCAACAAAGAGAAATATAAGGCTTTAATCTGGAAAGAATCTTAAATTTCAGTTAACAATAATGAAAGAGACACAGGATTTCTAAAGAATATATTAAGGAACAGAAGGTTACAGGTCTTAAAATCACTAAAGTAATTCCAGAGGAAAAACTGTAACGCATTCAACATCCAAACCAATCCGAAACAACAAACAACAATTGCATATAATTTCAAATTGATTTAATTGCTAGAAATGCACATTAAGAAGAAGATTTAACAAATGAAAATAGACAAGGGAAGAAACATAGTCACAAAATTGCAGGATCCAGAATCTTCTTGCGAATTCTATTCTGATGAACTTTAAAGCTGATAATACAAAAATCGGCTTTCTCCAAAATTTCTGAAGCCTTGTTTCAGCCTCTTGAAATTATATTTATACATTTCTGTCAAAATTTTCCGTTGGTATCTAACCAACTTCCTAATCTTTCGGTTGCATAAACTAATGTTAACCGTTTACAATTTATTTCAAAATTCTAAAAATAGAAATATTTACAAAGTTTTAACTTTGAGTCGAAGCACTTTCTTTATCTGCTTCGACTTCTTGAACATGTTTTTCTAAAAAGTTCACCAAGGCTTTGGGAGCTTCTGGTACTTCGTTTGCTTCAAATGAGAAGAAACCTCTTTGCAGATCTGGCAACTGTGTTGTAATTGTTTTCTCTGTGGACTTAATTTTCTCTAGTCTCGAACTGGAGGCCATCATCCACTTCTCGATTTCTGAAATGTCGACTGCTTTGACATTTGAGATTTCCACTTTCTTTCCTTCAAGTTCCTCTTTTATTTTCAGCTGATGCCTATTGATGTTGATTTCTCTTAATGACTCAGAAAAGCCATCAGTCCTGACCTGTACTGAATCTTTTTCAATAGAATCGAAGATTTTTTGACAATCTTCAATAACTCCTTTTGTTATTCTTTTATATCCTTCCAATTTTGTTTCCCAGACCTTTAACATCACATCCCCTTTCAACTTCTCCGAAATAGATAACTTCTGTGATTTTTCAATTTCTTCTTTTTGTAAAGAAGTTATCATCTTTTGGAAAGAATTTCTTGCTGCTTTTGCCTCTCTTTCCTTTTGCACCGTCTTGTCCATAGATCTTTTAGATTCTTGATAATAATTCTGGATGATTTCTAGATTACAGAATACCTTCTGTTGTTCTTCCTCAATATTTGTATATATTTCTGATGCTTTAGTCTTGAATTGATCTATTCCAATCACTTGATTAGTAATTGAAATGATTTTATCTTGCAGAGATTTGTTTTCATTACCCAACTTCTGCACTTGTTCCTGGGTAATTTGAATCATCTGTTTTGCTTCAGTCAAGTTTTCATTTAAATTTTGGATATCTTGTATATCTTTAAGTCTAGCCTATTCTAGACCTTTTTGTATTCCCCATCCAATCATTTTTTCACTTTCCTTTAACCTGTCCTGTAGCTGTGTAATTTCTCGATCCTTCTGCTCTATCATAGTGATTAAATTTCCTACAGAGTACATATTGGCTGATGCTATGCCCCCCATAGTTCATGCTAACTCTGTAGCAAATTCACCTTCATTCAGCTTCTTTCCATCTATGATAATCTTATGTTTTTTGACTATTCTTTCTCCTACAGGATGTAATTCCTATTTCAGCACAACTCTCCATTTTTTGCTGAAGAAATAATCCGATGAAGGTATTTAATCTCTGCTGATTGGTTCTAAGTCACTTATGTATAAAACTCCTTCGTGAGGAGTTCCAAAAGTAGCCTGCAGTGGGGTTAATGATTTAATGGGACTCCCAAGTTCCTGTGAAGCTGTTCCCCCAACAGTTTCTGGGATATCATCAAGGTTTATTGGATTTGTTTCTGCTCCTTTGCCTTTTTCTGTCTGTGTTTCTTTACTCTGCGAACTTTCTGCATTATGAGGAGGAGTCTCAAAATCTTTCAATTTGTCTTTATTACTTGTATCATATTGAATAATGGTTTCAAAACCTGGAGGAATTGTTTCTGGCACTTGCGTTGATGTTGGCACTTCGCCTTGCAAAATATTTGGTAGACACTGTCGTCTATTTCTTTGAAAAGATGCATCAGGTGACAAGGTTTGCACTCTACTCTGAACTTCCTCATATGACTTAGCATTTCTAAAAATATCATCATAAAATGAAACTTCATGTTCATATGCTTTCAATCCACACTGTGTGACATGCCGATTGATTATTTGATATGGGTCATGTTTCCTGAGTTCTATATCCACTAATTTCACTTCACTCAATGATTCGGCTTCTGCTTTAGTATGGCCTATGTTTAATAAAACAAATTTCCCTAGATAAACCGGAAAAGATGGCCATGCCTTCTTCTGTTGAGCTTTCAATTCTAGTCCAATACCACCATTTATCAACTGATAAGCCACTTCTCTGCAAATTAACCTGTCTGGTAAAATTTTGGGTAGTGCATGTGGCGGAATAGAACAGCCATAAACTCTCACATAGGAAAAATTTTCTTCGATGAACCAGTCAGCAACTGATTTGAGGTTTTCTAACATGGTATTGGAAATGCGAGGGGGATCGCATCCGAAGAAAATTCTGTGTAGAGGAATAATTACATAATGGCAAATCTCATAAAAATTATTTTTGGCATTTTCTTCCCATAGGGATGAATGGTATTTATGAACAGGCTCTGTACATGAGGCATTCCAACTCCAATTCATGAATGGGAAATGAGTCATGAAGCAAATGGCGTCCATTATGTAAGTTGACATAAAAAACGACACTGTTTGTCCCCTTGACCTAGCTGTTTTATAATTCATAACTTCTGAAGTGATGTTGTCTGATAAAATTTTGTGCCAATTGAAACTAAGCCCCTCTGAAACTTCTTCTAAGAAAGGTGTCCAGTCTGCATTAAAATGGAAAGGATCTTTCCTCCCAAAAAGTCTACACAACATCATTGCTAAATACACCATATATTCATTTAGGGCAGCTGTGGCATAAATTCCATGTTCATTAGCCCTAAACTTATTTTCATCTCTGGACCATCCTCTTATTATGTCAGGGTATGTTTGGCCACCTTCAACACACTCTTTTTGTTGGAATGCAGCTACAAATTCAGAATTAAAAGTGTGCCTATAATTGGGCGATAGCTTATACATTACTTGGATATGTTCGGGCCTGAATGAGCCGATAACAGCTCCTTGCTCATTCAGAATACTTCTGATCGGAACATCCACTTTATCCAGTGCCTAGGCGACCATATCAGTATAGGAAACCAGTCTTGGGCGTGCAACAACCTTATGAAGTCCAGTCTCGACGATATCTCGGAGATGATTGTCCGCACCATTATCCGCATATGAAATTTCATCCTCCATTTTCTCTGCAATTGCAACCCATGATTTAACAGAGTGTACTACTCCAGCTGCAGTAGTGTCTGAAATGATATCGCCTTCCGGTTGCTCTTCGGTTTTCTTTGAAGCCTTTTTGGGCGCCATAGCTCTATGTTTACCAGCCCTGTGTTCAGTACCTCAGCAACAAGATTCCAAAGCAAACAAAACTGCCAATGATGGAGCAACCCAACATAAGAGGAAAAAACTTTGTGTTCACTTGAATACCTGTAACAGAGCAGAATTCAACTTCGAAATAATGTAAACGTTTCAAAAGTTATTTCGAATACATCATAAAATCCTCGAGACTTGTACCTCTGTTATGAAATAAATGCAAAGATATTACCGAATATGTACATTAAATGCTTGTACCTGATCTTTTGCAATATTTTCAAATATGATAGAAACTTACCAAATTGAATGATTGTCGCATTAAATATAAGTTATTCAAAGTTTAATCTTTAAACATGTTTTTGAGAGTGATTAATTAGCGTTGATTTTGATTTAACTTGAAAACACTTTCATCGGGGTTTCAAAACTTTCGATGTCAAGAAAATAAGTCATCACAGAAACCCTATCGCCGAAATCGCGATACATTATTTAAGTTAAAACAATTTTATTATCTTAATTAATCGAGATTAACCTTTTCAGGATTTCATTAATCAGGAAATCGGATATCGGGAAATCAGGGATCGGGAAATCGGAGAATCCGAGGTCATGAAAACTGATGTTCATAAAACCGCGAACTCCGATATCCCGATATGATTGTTTATTCTTAATCATGCTTAACAGTAATTAAATTATTCCCAAACCTCGCTTAATCGGTAAATCGGGGATCGGGAATTCAGAACATTTGATGACAAGTTTCTTTGTTCTTGCAAAATCGCAAATCCCGATTTTGCGATGAAATTAACTTAGTTTTAAAACCCTTTTTAAATCTGATTTAAGTAAATAATGTTTTTTAATTAAGGATTAATGTATCGGGAAATCGGGGATCGAGATTTCGCTATTTGATTTGAGTTGAACATTGTTATTTCCAAACTCCGAATCCCGATATGAAATTAACATTTCTTAAGTTTTAATATTACTGCTCATTTGTAAAAGGGTTTGGAACATACGTTCGTTTAGATTTTAATCATTCTTTATCCAAAAATGAACCACAAAGGCATTTCGAATCCGTCGGAGATGAAATTTTTTGATTTAGAAAATTTATATATTTTTAAAAAACTCAAAGCTACAAAATTTTTCATCGTTAAGATCAAAAATCCAAGGTCTGTTTCAACATCCTACTTGAAATTCCAAGTGTCTTCTTTTCTGATCTGCATAGCTCTTCTGTCTGTCCCGTGCTTCTTTCAAGTTCTGTTGTACCTTTCTCACCATGTTCTCCATTTCTTGGAGCATATCTAGTCCAACCATGAGTCTGTCAGCTGGGTTATCCCAGCTAATTGGAGTCATACACTTTCTGCCATACAATATTTCAAAAGGGCTCAGCTTAGTCGAAGTTTGGTACCCATTGTTATATGCAAATTCTACCAAGTGCAGGTAGTCTTCCCACTTGCTTGGTTTTGTTCTTACATACATGCGAAGCATATCCTCTATGATTTGGTTTGTCCTTTCGGTCTGTCCATCCGTTTGTGGATGATAGCTTGTACTGAAATTTAAGTTAGTGTTTAGCCTTGCAAACAATTCCTTCCAAAAAGAAGATGTAAATTTTATGTCTCTATCTGAAATCACCATTTTAGGAATACCATGCAGTCTAAAAATTTCTTTCATGAATATTTCAGCAATGTTTATAGCTTTAAAAGTAGACTTTATAGGAATAAAGTGTGTAGACTTACTGAGTTTATCGATTACAACCATGATAGAATCATTCTGTTTCTGAGTCTTAGGAAAAACTGTTATAAAGTCCATTGATATAGTCTCCCATTTCCATTCTAGTACTGGTAATGGCTGTAATGGGCTGGCTGGATGCTGGTGCTCGGCCTTAACCTGTTGAAAATCTTGGCACCTAGCCAAGTATTCTGCTGTGTCACCCTTCATACTAGGCGAGATAAATAGTTTTCTAAGTGCTGTTATTGTTTTATGGTAACCTGGATGGCCAGAATACGGTTTCTTATGCACTTCATCCAAAATTGTTGATTTCAATTCGGCTGAATCTGGTATATAAAGTCTGTTTTTGATTCGTAATAGTCCTTTCTTGTCGATGCTTAGATCTGGTTTGTCAGAGTTGGCGGTCCTATTTTGTAATTCTGTCATTATCTTAGTGTAATTTCCATCGTTGATACCTGGTGTCCTTATTCTTTGTTCCAGATCACTTTCTTCCCTGCTGATGTTTATCTCAAATAACCCATGGACTCTTCTACTTAAAGCGTCTGCTACTTTATTTTCCTTACCCTTGATATGTCTGTCCTCGAAGTTGAATTCGCTCAAGAAGGCTAGCCACCTTGCTTGTCTTGCATTAAGATTTGGTTGGTTAAACAGATATTTCACCCTGCTATTATCCGTCAATAGTAAGAATTTTCTACCCATTATATAGTGTCGCCACATTTTTAAGGCATGTATTACTACTGCCAATTCTAAGTCATGAATGACATAATTTCGCTTGTGTTCTTTTAATTTTCGGGACTCGTAACAAATCACGTGCCCTTCCTGAGTTAGGACACCACCTAGTCCCTCTTTACTTGCATCAACACAAACTGCGAAGTCTTTATCTGGGTCTGCTACCTTCAAAATGGGTGTCGATGTCAATAATTCTTTCAGCTTGTTAAAGCTGTCCTGACACTTTTGTGACCAGTTAAACTTGGTTCCTTTCTTTTGTAGTGACATGATAGGGTAGGCTATCTTGGAAAACCCTTCTATAAACCTGTGGTAATATCGAGTGATTCCCATGAATGACTGTATATCCTCTACATCCTTAGGTACCGGCCATTCCATAATGGCTTTTGTCTTTTCTGGGTCTACGACAATGCCTTCTGCTGAAATTACATGTCCTAGATATTGTATTTATTTATGATAAAAGTCACACTTATCAAATTTGGCGTACAATTTGTGTTTCCTCAATGTTTGTAGAACTATCCTTAAGTGTTCATTATGTTCTTCTTCCATTCTTGAATAGACCAGAATGTCGTCGATAAATACTACTACAAACTTATCTAAGTATTGACTAAAAATGCTATTCATCAAGCACATAAATGTGGCTGGTGTGTTAGTGAGTCTGAAAGGTATGACTACAAACTCGTAATGTTCGTATCTTGTTCAGAAAGTTGTTTTGTTTATGTCCTCGTCCTTTATCCTAACTTGATGATAACCGGATCGTAAATCCAATTTTGAAAATATTTTGGCCCCACCAACTTGATCGAACATATCATTTATCCTAGGTAAGGGGTATTTGTTCTTAATGGTCATTTTGTTTAGTTTTATATAATCAATACATAGTCTTAGAGTACCACCTTTATTTTTCACAAAGAGGATTGACACTCCCCATGGCGAGACACTCGGTATGATATACTCTTTGTCCAACAATTTCTGTAATTGTATTTTCAATTCTGTCAGTTCTAGTAGACTCATTCGGTAGGGTGCTTTTGAGATAGGGGATGATCCGGGTATTAAGTCTATGGAGAAATCTATTTCCCTTCTAGGAGGTAATTCTGGTATCTCATCCACAAACATGTCTCTAAATTCATGTAGGACAACAAAGTCTTCCAACTTTGGCTTATCTTCTTTTTCTAATAGATTCGTCACTTGGATGGAATAAACCTGACATCCCTTTCTAATACATTTCTTGAGTTGCATCGCGGAAACTTGTCTGACTGATACAGGTTTTGGTATGCCTTGGGCTGTTCTAACAGTGCCAAATTCATCTTTATAGCTAAGTATCTTTGTATAACAGTCTAGTACTACTTTGTGTTGTTCTAACCAATCCATCCTGATAATCATATCATAAGATCCTAGTGGTAGGATGTTCAGATTGGCCCTTGTCTTTTGACCATCTAAGATGAACTCAAAATCATAAATAAAGTCAACTACTTTCCTTTTAGTACCTGTTGCTAGTTGTACAAGCCATGATTTTGCATGCTTCGGTCTCTTAAGTTTATTCGACTCTACTACATCAGGAGTAATATAACTTAACGTAGCTCCAGGGTCAATTAAAATAGAAATTCGAGTGTCATTGATTTTACCTTCGATTTCTACCACTGAGGACTGGTGGTTAACTTGTCGACCCTCTATGGCTACATTTATTCAATGCAGGCTTCTGCCCACGTTTCCCACTGTCGAGGCTTCCTGCAAATTGTGAACAACAGTTCTGGTTGCTGAAATTAAACGTGGACAGTTCCTCCTTAGATGAGGCTCTCCACATTCCCAACACTTTAATGGCTTGTGGGAGTTGTCCCCAAACTTCTTCGTTTCTAGGTTTACCACTACCTTGCTCACTCGGATGATTGGAGTGAAAATCCTTCATTGGGAAACTTTTTGTTGCATTCTGATAAAGAGCTGGCTGGTATCCCTTCTTCTGCTAGTTCATTCGATCTTGCTTCTTATCCTTCCAGGCCTTGGGAAACTCTACCTGCTGTTTATACTGGTCATAGCACATTCATGCTTTTTTGAATACCTCACTCAAGGATTTGGGGTTATCAAACTCAATTCTGTCCCTGTAGGACTGTGGTAAACAACTTAAGAATCACTTGATTTTCACCTTATCCTCCCGGATGTATGGTACGAACCTTAGTAGTTCCATAAATTTATTTATAAGGTCCTCCATCGTCATCTGTCCAAGTCGTAACTCGTAAAATTCTTTCGTCTTCCTTTCATAATAGCTTTCAGAAAGGTATTATTTCTTAAAATACTTCTTAAAGTCGGACCATTCCAATTGTTTCTCCTTTGGGCCCTTGGCCAATTTCAGGTCCTGCCACCAAATGTTGGTTTTCCCCTTCAGATTGTAGATGGCCATTCTGACCTTCATGTTGCTCGAATAATTATAGATCTGGAAGTATTTTTTGATGTCCAACAACCACACCTCAACTTCTTCTCCTGTCCTAGATTCTCCATCAAAGGTAGTTGGTTTAATCTTTTTAAATTCTCCTTCAAGGTGGTCTACTTGTTTTCTTTTTATGTCTGGTATAGTTTTGTCCTCAGCTGAAGGTGTCCCTTCAGACGAACTGTCTCCTTTTTCTGTTTTCAGTCTAGAATTCTTGGAGGCCCTTTTTCTAACTTGTTTGTCATGGTTATTGTCTTTTGGGATTTTCTTCGTTGCTATACTATGCAGCAGGACTTCATTTATCTCTTGCTGTTCATGCTGTGCTTTCTTCAATTTTTCATTGTCGGCCTTGAAAACCTGTAGTTCAACAACAAGATTCCTCATTGTTTCCAACACCTCTGTGGGAGAGATTCCATCACTATTTTGTCTTGGATCTCCAGGAGGTCCTTGCTGCAGATTTCCTTCCATCCTGATTTCTGCACCCTCCTGCGCTACCATAATTTACAAAAATAGAAAGGGCTTTCCATTTGTAACCATAAGATTTATTAGTTTTACATACGTCGGGATGTATACTAAGTAGCTAGTGTGGCCCTGTGCAGGCCCGGTGTTGTAGCTTTTGCTCTGATACCATATGTAATGAACCTCAAATTCACCAATAATTTTTTTTATTTTGACCATCTTTATGACATAAATCAATTTCGTTTAAGCTTTAGAATTTAATAGAAGGTAAGATACATTTCTGTCCATAATGAATTTATTACACTAGTCTAGTTTACTTCGAACATAAAAGCTTATGTGGATAAATTCTTCCATAATTCAAACTACTCCAACATACTTATATGTATATAGGCAGTATCTAAACTTAGGTCTCATTCTTACACACCAGTAGCTTACATACCAAGCATAGTTAACTTGAAGTATCCCATATTGTTCTCTACGATTTATGCCATTAAACAATAGTCTAATTATGAAAATTTTGAATACTTAAAGGTGTATGACCTCATGGCACGCAAAACTCTTAGGAAAAATCGAGCTAAAAATCTACTTAATTAGTTTGATACTTTCATATACAATAATTTCTGTACTTGTCATGCCCTGTACATAGTGACCTATAATATGATCTGTTATTTCCATTCTACCTCTATCCCTGATGAAGATCCTCCATATTTTCTACCAGTCCATTCATTATAGTAAAAAAAATTCCTACTATGTTCCTACAGTTTTGTGAAAGAGGTCAATCGGGTTTCGACGATTACAAAATGCCGAATACAAAAGAAGCAAAAGACCACACTGTTTGCCAAATCGTGAAATGTGGAAAGACTATGGGCCCAACACTTTGGGGTCTTGGGGTTTGGGATTTCACGATCTCAAATTGCCAAACACCAACACACAACAATTCCCGAATTGCGAAGAAGTGAAGGGAAAGTGGTCCAGCACTTTGGGGTTTCAGGGTTCAGGATTTCGCGAATTCAAATGTCAAACGCCAACATATAGCAACTTTCGAATTGCAAAAAGTGAAAGGAAAGTGGGACCAACACTTTGGGGTTTCAGGGTTTGGGATTTCGTGAATTCAAATGTCAAACACCAACATATAGCAACTCCCAAATTGCAAAAAGTGAAAGGAAAGTGGGACCAGTTTCGGGGTTTGGGATTTTGAGAATTCAAATGTCAAACACCAACATATAGCAACTCCCGAATTGCGAAAAGTGAAAGGAAAGTGGGACCAACACTTCAGGGTTTCGGGGTTTACAAACACATGACGCACAAACAAAATGAAACAAGAAAATCCAAAATGCAAAATGCTATTAGGGTGTGGGCCCAACAATTTTGGGTTTCGGGGTTTACTAACTCCCAATGAAAAAACACTGCATAATGTCAACGCCAAATCACGAAAACACAAAAAGGTATGGGGCCCAACCAATATCAGGTTTCGGCGTTTGGTAATGCTTGATGCATGAACAACACACAACGATAATCGCCGAATCACGAAATTTGATCAGGCTGTGGGGCCACTTCGGGTTTCGACGTTTGCAAGAACAAAATAACTCCACACAACTTGAACCAATAAACTCCGAAATGCCAAAAAATGAAAACATGAACAGAGTTTACAAACTCAGTAAAAAAAAGACACAGAGTGACAAATTCAATTCAAAAATTGTTCCGGATCTTCTTAAGGTTTTCACAAATTTCTAAATTCGTTACAGACTTTGACTGTGGAAAGGGTAGACCGCTCTTTAAATAAAACAAGGGAAGCATAAAATCTTATGTTAGGCATCAATTCCCATGATTGTTTTAGCATCTGATAAACAAAAGGGGTTTTTCTATATTTCCTTAACTTTCTGATGTAGATGGATTACTTCCAGTTTGCGTTTTATTTTCCAATACGTATATATGTGTATAATATATGAGTGCCCAGGTGATCCATAAGGTTCTTGCTATTTCATATTCCGCTTCAATTCTTAAATATAAAAAAAAATAGGAAGTCTCTTTTAAGATGCATGATTGTTTGGAATTAGCGATACATTTAAATGTTTCCTTTCGGAACAGAATGACTCAACTCCGATTGCTCAAATTTAGATCTATTTAATACTTCAGTGTTAGAAATAAACCCATATCTATGCAGATTGGTCTTCTTCAAGCATTCAGAGTATCCTAGCATTTCAACTTCAAATTAAGCCTATTTGATTGCTCAAATCATATTTAAATAATTTTACCTAGTATTCCAGATTTTCAGGAGGGGCCACTCCAGAATTTAGACTGTGATTGTAAATTTAATACCATGATAGATATCATCCATTGCAAGAATTATTTCAATTTAGAACAAGTAGATGCATAATATCAGTTACACACAAAACATCCAAGGACAGAGTAAGGAAAATATCACATATCTGAACCATCTTGCAAAAAAACAAAGCGAACAACCACGTTCCTCCCAACCGTAGAACAAGGCGGCCAAACAACTTGCCCGATTCACCCCCTAGCCTAACCATGAATCCATGAGGGAGAGCTTGGAAAAGTTTCTCTTCAGCAATGTCCTACAGCTCCAACAGTTTTTCCTTTCCTCACACTCAAGTAGTGTTCATAACAGCAAGTAAATCAAAAGTTTCCTTTCCCAACATACTTGGCAGCGTCTTGCCTCCTCACATATGCTATTTATCCATTTTTCCCAGGTCTTTTTCCCTCCCTTGGGAATTTTCGTAGCTTTCTAAATCCCAGATTTTCAGGGGCCTCCAATGGCCAAATCACTGATTTTCCACTTGTAATAATCATCCCAGAGGTAGTTCCAACATGTTCCCCACTCATGGAGTCATGGTCAACTAAATTTAACATGGTTGTTCCATTTGTCCTCCTGTAATCAACATAAAATATTCTGTTTCCATACAAGTGTCATATTCAAATAGTTAGTTGGGTCAAATTAGGTCTCTCCCCAACAGTCAAAATAATTAATTACAATTACCAAATTCGAAATTCGAAATTTCCATAAATGGCAAAAATTTTCCAAATTCGAATTTACTAAAAACGGAAATAAATTTCCAACAATTTTAAATTTCAAAAATATTTTATTTTTGGGGATATCACATCCGACTCTCCAGACTTTGGGAGTCTCAAATCTCAACTAAAAACTGTCAAACATATTTCTCCGGAGTCCATGATCCGTCACCACGCGTCCCTCTGGATCTGGTGGTCCAGATTCACTTTGGGTCTTCAGGGTTCGAGAATCTCAATTCTCAACTGAAACTCCAATTCAATTTACCCGAAGCTTGTGATCTATCACCACGTGTCTCTCTCGATTTAACGATTCATATACCTTCGGCTCTTCGGCTCTTCGACGCTTCGACGCTCCGACACTTCGGCACTTCGGATCTTTGGCACTTCAACGCTTCAGCTCTCCGGCTCTCTGGGCTTCGAGAGTTTCAACTCTTATGCACCCATTTCTCTGGAATGCTTTTACCCAAAATACACAATCTCTTGACACGTATCCCCTTGGTGATCATCGATGAGGATTTACTTCAGATGTTTGTCCTCCTCCTTGTCCATAAACCTATGAAGATATGGATCTTACACCACATATCAACCCTGACGTTGGATGGTTCTGATTGACTTTGGAACTTGGGGACTTCACAAGTCCACTCTCTTGTGCACTCTCAAAGTGTTAGGCCTCATGCACTTTCCTTGGGATCCAATGACTATTGGTCCTCGCACTAAGATCTAACGGCCTAGATCTGATCTCCTCCTACGTGCTTTTATAATTGTCTAGACGTGGATCCCAACGGTCTAGATCTTTCACAGTGCTTGATCCAACAGTCACTGTTGCTGCTCCTCCTGAGCTTTCAATTTCTTCCCTGACTTGGAATATTTCAAATGTTTCGAAGGTCTCGACCTTCGATTTACTTCCTACGAGCCCTAATGTATGGGTCTCAACTTCCACTTCCCCCTTGAGCTTACGAACTTGAAAAACGTTTGCCTCTTGGACCTCATCTACACTTTTGAAAAGCGCTAGTCTCTTCTGAGCTTGGTCCTTAGGGAATTTCAAATTCCCATGCACTCCTTGCATTAATATACTCGCATCATATCGACGGTCCATGACCTTCCTCGATCCAACGGTCCAAATCACATCACAACTTTGGGTTTCTAAAGTTTAATCACACCAACGCACGATTCTCCCGTCGCTCGAACTCCACACTCATAGATCCGACGGTCAAGGTGGGTGCCGATAGATCCTTGGATCTTTGGTCTAGATCACATCACGACTTCAGATTTCAGAGGATCCATTGCCTTTATGATGATTACCAACATTTGTTGATATTGCGAATACTAAAGGAGTCAAGATGTTAACGTCCACGCTCCTTCTTCTAATCTAGCGGTCGCGACAGACCTTGGATCCTTCCGAAAGGTTTTGTCTGTTTGTCTTCCAAATGAAAGTATATTCCCTTTTGATACTTGAATCTCGCTATCCTTCTTGAGCTTCGTCATTAATGAAGGATTTAAGAGCGTTGCGCTCTTTCTCCTGAACTTAACACTTAGAAGGGTCTTCTTCACAACTCTTGCACTCCTTCATCAAGTTTAGAACTTAAGTGGTTCTCGGTCTCTGCTTGCCTCGCAGAGAGCCCATGCATATCTGCACTACCTCTCCTAAGCTTAACAAACTCCATCCTCCAAGGGACTCATAATTACTAGGAGGGTCGACATGCATACATGAAACTATACCCACGGTCGAGGAACTCGTAGTTCGTGGCTTTGGCTTAGGCCACCACAGGACGCAAGCATTTACGAGTATAAAAACACGTCCAATTCATACAATTTCCTACTTTCCTAATTACATAATCAAGCAAACATAGAAAGGGTATAGTATAAATCATTAAGTAAACATATCCATCCCTGCAACATTCATATGATATCCAAATTTAATTCACAATACCGCTTAAATACACCAGATATGCGATTACTTATCTATTATAGGTGGTAGCCAACTAACTGACTGTGGGTGTTCGACCTTCCACTGGACCATAGGATTAGAGGCATTCATTCTTAGCACTCCATCCACCCCCGTGCCAAGCCATGATATCACCAGGGAACTCTCGCAATTCTCAAGGGTTCTTTCTTTGTTTCAACTTTTGCTTGGGTTCTATTCTCTGCAAAATTTCAAATATTTTCCTTCTATGTTATGGCCCTGGATGAGGTTTATTAGATACTCACTCAACATCAAGTTCGTGACCTTCTATTTCTCATCTGTTGGAGAGATCTCACATTCTCCTTACCAATTTTCTTATATATTTTCCCCAGGATGGTTCTTGACTTATCTTGTTCCTTCTGTCATAAGGGAACTTGGGTCATCTTGGTCTGTCATACCCAGTGGTACTTCGGGCTGACATTATGCAGTCAGACCATTCTTCCATTCATGGGAGTGGTTGATAATTTAACCACTGGTCCTTTCTTCATTAACTAGTTTCTTTCCTTGGGATCCGAAGGAGATTTATTACCCCCATCAAGGGAAATTTGGGGTTATTTGATATAATGATCCCTCTCTTATTGTTTTCACTTTCTTTCCTCTAGTGATATCATGGCCAGTACTTTCAAGGATTCACCCCCATAGTCAGTTATTGGAAACTCAAACAATAATACATTTACATTGTCCACATGCCTTAGCATGGTAATCCTATTTTATGATTAATTACAAACTGGGGGAAACAAGGATGTTACATAGGCCCACAAACTAAGGATCGATGAGGTATCTACAAACAAAGACCACAACATCAAATGATCAACTAATCTTCCTGAGGCAGGCATACCCATGCATAGGTGTAAACAAGAATGACCACCAAAGTAAATACATTGCATATCCATGAGAGAGATCATATGAAAAACCATGGCCACAAAAGAATACATAGTGGATCCATGTCAAAACAAGATCAAGCTGCAAATAGATACATAGTGAATCTATGTCTCAATGTACATAAGGTGAACCATGACAAATGCTAATAAGTACAAACTCATTCCTCCAAGGTACTGATAAGGTAGTGGTATTGTATAATAAAATCGAGTGGTATTTCTGAAGAAGGATGCCACCACAATCTAAGGTCTTCAATCTCGTAAGTAAAAATCTAGCTCACATGAATAAATGATCTAAAGTTGAACATGTGAGAAACCTTTTAATAACCAATCATTAATGTATACCGTTGATAGACGTGAGGTCACCCACCAATGATGATAATGGGTGCCATGGTATAGAGTATATTCTAGCAAGAGTGAAGAGATGATTTGATGTTGAGCACTCGATAGAATCAACCAATCAGGGTTCATTGATGTATATCTGTTGTCTCCTATGAGGGAACCTGTGACTGATGACTACAAGTCCCATGGTACTACAAAGGTCTCTAAATATACTTCTCAGAATAATGACCTCAAGTCAATTTGAAGATATTTGTTTGAAGGATGGCATCGAGGTAATCCCTCATCAACTAGTGTGAGAAAGGAACAAGAACTTGAGTTGAGGTCTTGGACAATAATGTTGAGAGAACAAACCATTGAGTACAAATTGACGCTGGGAAGGCTAACATGGATGGTATATATATATCCAAATAATGTTCGACACAGGTTAAAACTTCCTCCAAGGTACACATAAGGTAGTGGTATTGTCGAAGAAGGATGCCACCACAACCCAAGGTATTCAATCTTGTAAGTAAAAATCTAGACCACATGAATAAATGATTTGAAGTCGAACATGTGAGAAACCATTTAAGAACCAGTCATTGATGTGTACCATTGATAGACACGAGGTTAAAAGCTTCCAAAGAATTCTCTCCAAAGGTTAAAAACTTCCCTTGAACATAACATGACATAGTGATGACCCGTGAAACAACTAGAATTAAAAGGGACTAATGATAAATTCCGACAACACAAGAGGCTTATAGCTCCTAAGGTAATACTAAAAACCAATTGCAAGAAATTGAATCAAAACAAATTCTTTGTTCAAGGGAAATACAAATTTATCGTTGCCTCCTAACAACTAAATCATAAAGATATACATTATTTCCATCCCTTTTTCTTTATTATGTTTTCTTATTTTGTTTGTTTGTTTCATATTAGATAAATCTTGAAAAAGAATACATAATGCTAGAATAAAATGGAGGAAACGAGTGTTGTAAGGCATGCAACTGCATTCCAAGCACATGGAACAAACCTATGCAAAGAAAGAAAAAAACATGTTGGGAAAGTTGTTTACACTCATAAGCATGTCTCCTCTAAGGATATGTGGTTGAAACTATAGAAATAACAAATGTTAATGTTGAGAAACGAAAGTGAACGCAATGGTGGCGAGCATAAGGAAGAAAACTACAAAATTGTAAGTTTTAAACCTGCGAAGTAAAGCAATGCATATAGATTCTTAAGAAAAACAGGGATTAATCAATGGCTCATTCACATAGTACACAAAGATTTATACCGGAAACCCTCAACCGAGGAAAGCCTTTCTTATATTCATTATATCAAATTTCACCATTCACCATACAATATATATACAATATTTTTAGGTATTTCGTAGATACCAAAACCCTAATCCCTTAATCCGGGATTAATTTAGAAAACCGCTAAAAATAGCAAAATCCGCTAAAAACAAAAAAAACTACTAGAGGGATCGTCAGACGTAGTTGTCGAACCTGACACGCCCACACAGAAACATGCAAATAATGTAACATATACCCAACATTCTCCCACTTGTTGTTTTCTTTGCATCCATGGGTCCACAGGGTTATATAGTCAACAATCCAGGGCAACAATGCCCATTGTTACTCTACACCAGGAGAAATTTTTTGTGCTCACAGAATTTCTCAAAACATCTGCAACATTCTTCAAAGTGTCAACCTTTTCCAACAACACCTTCTTTTCCTCAACCATGTCTCTCACAAAGTGATACTGAACATCAATATGTTTGTCTTCGAATGATAAGATGGGTTCTTTGCCAGGAAGATTGCACTCTGACTGTCACAATATAATCTCATTTCTTGTTGTACCAACCCAATACCTGAACACAATTTCTGTAACCATACTGCTTCCTTGCTTGCATGAGTGGCTTTCATGTATTCAGATTCTATAGTTGAGAGTGCCACTACAACCTATCTTTTTCTCATCCAACTGCTTTCTCCTCCAAATAGGTTAAACACATACCCACTTGTAGATCTTCTACGATCTAGATATCCAACCCAGTCTGCATCAACAAAGCCATGTATGTCCACCACTCTGTCCAATCCTGGTCTTCCTTGGTAGCACAATCCATAATTGGCAGTGCCACACAAATACCTGAAGACCCTCTTTACACTTGTCCAATGCTCCTTCCCAGGTTTTGAAATGTACCTGCTCAAAATTCCCACTGCATGTGCAATGTCCGGTCTAGTACATACCATTGCATACATAAAATTGCCAACTGCACTGGCATACATAACATGGGACATGTCCTATTCTTCTTCCTGTGTCTTGGGACACTGATATGCAGATAACTTTACACCTATAGGAATAGGAACCTTGATCGGTTTACTTCCATGCATATTAAACCTCTGCAATATCGCCTCAACATATTTTCTCTAATTCAACCAGAGTTTCATGTTTGCACAATCTCTTTTAATCTCCATTCCCAGCATGAAGTTAGCAACATCGATATCCTTCATGTCAAATTTGGAGGATAGTTGCAATTTCACCTCCTTGATAACATCCATGTTATTTCCTATCAACAACATGTCATCAACATACAACACTACATAAATGAAGTGATTACCAACCTGCTTGGAATATACACAATGATCAGCCCCACTTCTCACAAATCCCAATCCAAGGATGTATGTGACAAAATTTTGGTACCACATCCTAGGTGATTGCTTCAGGCCATATAGTGACTTCTTTAGCTTACAGACCAACTCTTTCTTTCCCTTTACTACAAAGCCTTCTAGTTGCTTCATGTAGATTTCTTCTTCCAGATCCCCATGTAGGAATGATGTCTTCACATCCATCTATTCCACTTCAAGATCAAAAGTAGCAACAATAGATAAAATAAATCTAATAGAATTTAACTTAGCAACAAGATAAAAAATCTCACCAAAGTCAATTCCCTCTACCTGGGAATAACCTTTTTCTACTAACCGAGCTTTGTATTTATCCACTTTACCTTATGCATTAAACTTCTTTTTAAACAACCATTTGCTACCAACATATTTTCTTCTAGCTGGCAACTCAACTATATACCATGCCTCATTCTTATCCAAGGCATCCATTTCTTCAACCATGGCCTTCTTCCATAGTTTACTATCCTCTGAATTCATTGCTTCCCTGACAGTTTTGGGATCATCATCAGTAATAGATAAAGAAAAATTGGAATGGAAATCAGGTGGACTATACCTTTCTGGTTGCCTTCTTTCTCTCACTGATCTCCTCAATACTAGGGTATGAGGTTCTTCTTCTTCTTATGCTTCTTCTTCTTCTTCAGATGATTTAGATTTTGCATCATCCAACTCAAGCTCTATTTTCTTAGGTTCTTCTTTCCTTGGTAGGAATGCCAGTTTGGAAACATCTTTTACCTCTCTAAAAACATCTCGACTATAAACATTCTTCTTAGTTTATGGGTTCCAAAGCTTATAACCTTTCAAACCATCTTTATAACCAATAAAGATACACTTTTCAGCTTTATTATCAAGCTTACTCCTATTTTCCTTTGGAACATGTACATACGCATCACAACCAAACACTCTAAGATGTTCAAGAGAGGGTTTCTTTCTAGTCCATACCTCATGTGGAGTTTTATTATCCAACGTTGATGAGGGTGATCGATTTAATAGGTAACATGTTGTAGCCACTGCCTCTGCCCATAATTCTTGTCCTAACTCGGCACCGCTAAGCATGTTCCTTGCTTTTTCCATCAGTGTCTTGTTCACCCTTTCTGCAACTGCATTCTGCTGAGGAGTGTATGGAGTAGTCTTCTGCCTTGCTATACGACACTTATTACAGAATTCTTCGAATTCATTTCCACAGAATTCCCCACCATTATCTGTTCTCAAAACCTTTATTTTATTCTCTGTTTGATTTTCTACTAGAGCCTTAAACTCTTTAAATTTATCAAATACCTCAGATTTATTTCTAAGAAAATAAATCCATGTGTTCCTTGAGAAATCATCTATGAATGAAACATAATACACAGATTTACCTAAGGATGGAACAGGAACAGGTCCAAACACATCACTTTGTATCAATTCTAAGATCCCCTTTGCTCTTGTAGCACTAGATGGGAATC
>JASDQU010501489.1:48554-58700 GCA_032191745.1 Picea mariana | reverse complement strand
AAAAGCTTTCATTACTTGATGTTTTTTATAGCCATTATTTTTAAAAACATTAAGGAGGTGTTTTTTCTCTTCCTCTAGGTGTTCATCATCAGAAATTCTAAAGGCTCTAGTGGCCAAGGTGTTTAGAACACCTAGTTTTTGGGAGGGGTGGTGATGGGAATCGACATGAAGGTATTGTTCAGTGTGGGTTTTCTTCCTATAAACTTGATGGGACAAGGATCCATCAGGTATTTTTGTGACTCTAACATCTAGAAAAGGAAGACTATTATTATTTTCAACCTCCATCGTGAAATTGATGTGATCGGATTGTTTATTAAGGTGAGTCACAAATTCATCTAACTTGTCACAACCATGGGGCCAGATGACAAAGGTATCATCAACAAACCTATTCCAGTATTTAGGTTTGAAGTGTGAGGAGTTTAGGGCATTGTTTTCTAAATATTCCATGACTAAATTGGCTATGATGGGAGAGAGGGGGGATCCCATAGCGACCCCACAGGTTTGTTCATAAACGTTGCCTTGAAAGCTAAAGAAAGTGGATTTCAAGCAAAGCTCAATCAAGTTGGCAGTGCCTGGGTCAGTGATATTTCTGATGACTTTCATTGCTCCGTCAATGGGAATTTTAGTGAAGAGAGAAACAACATCAAAGCTAACAAGGATGTCGTCCTTGTCGTTTTGATTCTTTTTATATATGTCAATGAGGAGGCCCCACCGGGCGTGCCAGGTAGCTGTGAAGGTTCACCGGAGATCACATATAGTATTCAAATAGAACTGGTGTAAAAAGCACTCGATGGACTTCGAGTGGGGAACTTCAGGAAGATAGAGTAAGTAAAGCAGTTAACCCGCCGGTATTCGTTTTGGCAGAAGTCGCAGAAATATGAAGATCAATGGTAGAGGGAGATAGTGCATAAGGCAAACAACAATCCAACAAGCTTCATTCTCTGACAGAGGAGGCCCCTGCTTACAAATGGCATCAGAGCCAAGCACTCATTTTCGCCCCGGGTATGATAACAGACTCATCCTGATCTGTTAAAGCTATTCGCTCTCTTTTCTATAAAAATTAGTCTTGTATGTTTTCCTGAATCCAGAGTCGTATCAGTAGTCTCGGGTTGTTTAAAGGCACAGTTTCCACTACTGCGACTCGCTGAAAATTTTACTAGTCTTTACCTGAGGAGTCGGTCAGGAGCCTGTCTAATCCTTTTGTATAAAAGGACATAAGACTAAACGCCCTCCTTTTCTGTGTAAAGATAGTAATACTGAGTATGGATTCCAGATCTATGTCATTTCGAGATATCAAAAACTCTGAAGAAACAAGTACTTCTGGAAATGACTCTGTAAATAGTCTAGAGTCAATGTTTTCTTTAAATAGATCTCAGAGTATAAACCATGCAGACATAGAAGAAGTAGAAATTAATCCACAAGCTGCATGAAAGTTACCTGCTATAAACCCTAGCAAATTCTACCAGGACTTAAACATGTTCCATCTTAAAGCAGTAACTAGAGTATTTGTGAAAGAGTCGATTAGTACAATCCAACAAAATAGTAATGTAACCCAGACTATATCTCTTTTTAATCCAAAAGAGATTCAGAAAGAAGCCAAAAAACATAAAACACAATTCTTACACTTTGGGTGCATTCGAATCGGTATAAATGCATTAGTACATAAAGGCATAGATGCTTATGTGCTTTGCACTGTGAAAGATCTGACACATGATAAATTTACCGATTCTTTAATAGGAGGGATTGTAGCTCCTTTGTCAAATGGACCAGTCTATTTTGACTGTTATCCAAAATTTTCCATATTCACTTTTGATGAGACTCTTGGAGATATCCTAAAACTACAAATCCGGACAACAGGGTTCAGCAAAAATGCTAAAAGAACAAACATAGTTGTCCAATTCAGGGGATGCTTCAGGCATACAAATACTATGTTCCCTGTTGTCTTACATTCTCCAAGTAAAGATTCTCAGTCTAGCACTCTAGTTATAACAGATTCTTTAAATCAAAAAATGGAACACTGTACTATAAAGTGGGAAGATCTGTCTTTCCCAACTGAATGGGTTATTGATACTCCTAAAATACCAATACCAATAGCTATTACGTCATCACAAATAAAAGAAATTGCTGACTCTGCTGTAATTTCTTTTCCTCAAAAAGACATCTCAAATTCCTTCCCTAAGCCCATCAGACCTCCTCCTCCATTACCATCCTTCTGTTTACATCCATCTTTGCAATCCCTAGCCGGACAAATAGGCCAAGTCCCTTTTTCAGTAAAATGCCTCGATTGTGGAGAATTAATCACTCTATCCACTCTTTCTGCTACCAAAGATAATACCAAAGTCCAGTTTGAACATGAGAATCATAATCCAAGGACAAATTTTCCTCCACCAGCTTCTACATCTAAAGATCAATGTCCACATCCACAATGTTATGATATTCCATTTCCTCATGACCCTCATGTTTTGGTAATCCAAGATACTTTGTGTACAGAAATCCAGGCAAGACAAAACGCCTATTTTCCTAAAGATATCAAAAAGCCATCTTCCCCTGAGATCAGAAAGTTTTTGACAATATCCAAAGGTTGTAGAAAAGAAAAAATGGAGCCAGAATGGATGAAGAACATGATGAATTGGGATTTGTATACACATACAAAAGCAAGAGAATTTGCAAGAAAAACTCCCAATCCAGAAAAGGTAAGGCTAGCAGAAGCTTGGAAAACCTTTATGGAAAAAGAAAATATGTATATCTCTTTCCATGAATGGCATAACAGTAGAAATTCTTTCAAATCCAAAAGCCTTGAGCCACAAAAGGCTAGTATTATGAGTTGTCCTATACAAAAACTCTCTTTATCTGACCTAGGGAGAGAAATTAATAAGATAAAGAAGGCTAAAGAAAAAGAACAAGAGAAAAAGGAAGACAGTCTTCAAGTCCAACATCAACAATATCATGTTTTAATAGAATTAAAGATCCAAGACCTTCATTTCAAGTTAAAGACATTGATAGATACTGGATCAGATTTGAATTTGCCGAATAAGCATGTAATTCCTGTAGCACTCTAGGCAAAAACACAAGCTACTGTCACAGGTCTCGGAAATATTATAAATAATATTTCTTTCCAAATTCTTGAAGCAACCCTTTTATTTCAAAATTTATGCCTCAAAATGAAGTTTCTATTAGCAGAAATCCCTATTGCCTGTATTCTTGGCACTCCTTTTCTGGCAGCAGTCTCTCCTCATGGTTCTACTATGATAACTCCTGAGTAGCCAAGATATTTTATAACATTGCCAGAAGGACAGAAAGTTAAACTCCCATTTGTATCTACTCCCAAGGTTTCAGACTCTGTACAAATAAATTTGATGAGATATGAAAAGATCAAAGAACTTCAAGGGCTCCAGTCTGAAACCAGAATAAGAGAATAGTTAAATCGGCCAAGTATCCAAGACAGAATACTTTCTATTAAGGAATAATTTATTCATTATGTCTGTTCTGAAAATCCTACTGCTTTCTGGAAACAGAAAAAGCATGAAGTTTATCTTCCATATAGAGAAGATTATCAAGGAAAGTATTGCAGAAGTAGAGCTATCCCGATGAATGTTGAATATCAAAAGCTGTGTGCAGAAGAAATTGAGAGTTTATTAAAGAAAGACTTAATTAGAAAGTCTACCAGTCCATGGAACTGTTATGGTTTCTATGTGAATAAGCACTCAGAAAAAATCAGGGGAGTTCCCAGGATAGTAGTAAATTATAAACCTCTCAACAAAGTACTAGCAGATGATACTTATCCTATTCCCAATAAGAGCAATTTAGTCACTAGAATTTCAGGAGCCAAAGTATTTTCTAAGTTTGAATTAAAATCAGGGTTTTGGCAAGTCGCAATTCATGAGAAGGATAAGTTTAAAACTGCTTTTAATGTTCCTGCTGGTCACTATGAATGGAATGCAATGCCTTTTGGCATTAAAAATGCACCTGTAAAATTCCAGAGAATTATGGATGATACTTTAAAGCCATACTTTGATTGGCTTATTGTATATATTGATGACATACTGGTCTTCTCTTCATCTCTGGACCAACACTTCAAACATCTGAAAATATTTCTGCAAGATATCAAAAAAGATGGCCTCGTTTTGTCCAAGAAAAAGATTGAGCTCTTCCAAACATAGGTCAAATTTCTTTGTCATACTATCAATAATGGCCAAATTACTTTGCAAACTCATGCTATTGAATTTGCTGACAAATTTCCGGATAAAATCCTTGATAAAACTCAGTTACAAAGGTTCTTGGGAAGTTTAAATTATATAAGTCATTTTTACAAAAAATTTGCTCAAGATAGGAAACTTCTCAATGATAGATTGAAGAAAGAACCCACACCATGGACTGAGAAACATACCCAAGCAGTAAGAAATATTAAGGCCAAAGTCAAGACTCTGCCTATATTATATATTTCCGATGACAGTCTTCCTAAGATTGTAGAAACTGATGCCAGCAATATTGGTTGGGGAGCTGTGTTGAAGCAGGTCAGACAAAAAGGAGAAGAGGAAATTATCCGGTTTGCTTCTGGATTATGGCAAGCAGCCGAAAAGAATTATTCAGCTCTAGATAAGGAAATCAAAGCTTCTCTGAATGCCCTGCATAAATTTGAAATTTATCTAATATATAATTTTTTTTTATTAAGGATAGATGTTGCAGCCATGAATAAAGTCCTTAATAAAGATTTAAAAAATTTAGGGGATCATAAATTTGCTAGATGGCAAGCACTCTTCAGTAATTTTGACTTCTCCATAGAACATATCAAAGGAAGTACAAATTGTCTGCCTGATTTTCTTAGCAGAGAACACTTGCAGCCTGTACATCAGAGTTTTGTAATCTCTATCCAGCTTAGAGGAGGCTCAGAACATATGGGAAGAATATACTAGAAACTGGGTGCCTAGATGGGGATTAAGAAGTACAAAGGTATTAGCCCCAACTACTCAAGTTCTCTATTCAAGTCTAGTACCTGAAATTAGACACAGAAGTAATAATAATATTTTACTACCCGTCATAAATAGAGATAACAGAAAAGCACTTGAAGCACAAAGTGTTTTAACAGAACTATTCCATGATATAAAATTAATTTGGTATATCAGAAACAATGAAGAACAGCATCAGAAATACTTCTCCCTAGATAGACTAAGGTTAATCTCTCAATGGCCTGAAAGAAATGCTGATGTTATTTCTCCAGAAACAAGTTTAAATTATCGTGATTACAGAAGACAATGGTGGCAGTTTGTACAGAATGAAGATATTATATTTTTTCTTAAGTTTGGTAGTATAAATACTTCCACTGCAGGAAGACCACCCATTTGGCTAGCAGATTGGTGGAAAGATTTTGGGCCCAATAAAGAAGAAACGGATCCATTTATTCTTGAATCCTTTACTCCTCTCCATCATGTTTGAGAATTGAATTACCAAGGGCCTAATAATGGTGAACTTCTTCACACATTCATTATGAATCATTATCAATGGGGACTCAAATCTAAGACCGTTTTGCAGAGAATCAATGGTACACTATATATTGTACGAAAAATCTATACAAAAGCTTGGGATACTCTGCAATATCCTGAAAGATTTTCAAGCTTTATTGAAAATGACTAAAGAAAATAATTCATGTCTAGATGGCCGACAGTGGTGTCATCCGGGTTCTGTGGGTTACCGTAATAACCTCCACTTTTTACAAAATAGATAGAGTGTTGTCATGTCAGTTTAAAGGAATCTTGGAAACTCGGAGCACTTCTCCGACTTTTGGTGTGGATTGACCCACATTTCCGAGATACCTTACATGTGATTGTCCTATTGTTGTACTCTGGTCGGGGAATCTTGCACGACAACCCCGTCAGATTTACTATTGTATATACTTTCAGTGATTTGATCAGGGAATCCTATGTGACAACCCCGACAAATCCATCATAGTACACTACTTTCAGTGTGATTTGAAATAAATAAAGATTTCGGATAGAGATTCCTGCGTAAATTTATCTGTCGAATCATAAAAAGTAGATTTAGTGGGAAACATTTAGGACCACTAGTCTAGTCTTGTTCGATGCTTCATGATTACTCCTTTCCTTCTAATTGTTATAAAAGGAGGATGAGAGGCTCATTTCAGGCATCACAAGTTAGTGTGAGTATTGAGTCAGTCAGTCTTCTAAGCTTCCCTTCTGTCTGAAGCTTTGAGTCATTATGTCTGTAAGTCAGTAAGAGCGAAGAAGCATCCTGCTTCTAGTCTGTTATCAGTGCCTCAGGCACAACATATGTAATACCTGAGAAATCTTTTATGCTCTGATTAATACAAAGTCTTCCGCACATATTTCTCTGATGCTTGTTCATTGCCTTATGAATTATGTGCTTATTATGACTCTATTTCATTAGCCAGTATTTGCATCTGCTGTTCGTTGGTATGCTCAAGTCTGAGTTGATTCCCCCGATTGTTAAGGTTGTATGGAATTGTGATAGATCAGTGTCGGTGAATCAGTGGTAGTAAGTCCTGCTAGGCAGGAGGCCGCTAAGGGAAGTGGTAGTTGTGAAGTTTCGTCGGAGATCACATATAGTCTTCAAATAGAACTGGTGTAAAAAGCGCTCGATGGACTTCGAGTGGGGAACTTCAGGAAGATAGAGTAAGTAAAGCGGTTAACCCACCGGTATTCGTTCTGGCAGAAGTCGCAAAAATTTGAAGATCAATGTTAGAGGCAGATAGTGCATAAGGAAAACATCAATCCAACAAGATTCATTCTCTGACAGAGGAGGCCCCTGCTTACAAAGTAAAGCGGTTAACCTGCCGGTATTCGTTCTAGCAGAAGTCACAGAAATCTGAAGATCAATGGTAGAGGGAGATAGCGCATAAGGCAAACAACAATCCAACAAGCTTCATTCTCTGACAGAGGAGGCCCCTTCTTACAAATGGTATCAGAGCCAAGCACTCATTTTCGCCCCGGGTATGATAACAGACTCATCCTGATCTGTTAAAGCTATTCGCTCTCTTTTCTATAAAACTTAGTCTTGTATGCTTTCCTAAATCCAGAGCCATATCAATAGTCTCGGGCTGTTTAAAGGCACAGTTTCCACTACTGCAACTCGCTGAAAAGTTTACTAGTCTTTACCTAAGGAGTCGACCATGAGCCTGTCTAATCTATTTGTATAAAAGGACATAAGACTAAACGCCCTCCTTTTCTGTGTAAAGATAGTAATACTGAGTATGGATTCTAGATCCATGTCATTTAGAGATATAAGAAATGCAGAAGAAACAAGTACTTCTAGAAATGACCCTATCAATAGTTTAGAGTCAATGTTTTCTTTAAGCAGATCTCAGAGTATAAATCATGCAGACATAGAGGAAGTAGAAATAAATCCACAAGCTGCATGGAAACTTCCAACAATAAATCCCACTAAGGTCTATCAAGATCTGAACATGTTCCATTTAAAAGCAGTAACCAGAGTCTTTGTGAAAGAATCCATCAGTACAATCCAGCAAAATAGTAATGTCACCCAGACTATATCTCTCTTCAATCCGAAAGAGATCCAAAAGGAAGACAAGAGACACAAAACACAATTCTTGCACTTTGGGTGCATTAGAATCGGCATAAATGCATTGGTACATAAAGGAATAGATGCTTATGTGCTTTGCACTGTAAGGGATCTAACTCATGATAAATTTATCGATTCTCTAATAGGAGGGATTGTAGCTCCTTTATCTAATGGGCCAGTCTACTTTGACTGTTACCCAAACTTCTTTGTATATACTTTTGATGAGACTCTTGGAGACATCTTAAAACTGCAAATTCGGACAACAGGGTTTAGCATGAATGCCAAAAGAACAAATATAGCCATCCAAGTAAGGGGTTGTTTAAGACACACCAACACTATGTTCCCTACTGTCCTACATTCTCCCAGTAAAGAATCTCAGTCTAGTACTCTGGTCATTACAAACTCTTTGAATCAAAAAATGGAACACTGTACTATAAAGTGGCAAGATCTGTCTTTCCCAACTGACTGGGTTATTGATACTTCTAAAATACCAATACCAAGAGCTATTACGTCAGCACAAATAAAAGAAACTGTTGACTCTACTGTAATATCATTTTCTCAAAAGGATTTCTCAAGGTTTGTATCCTACCCTAAACCTAACAGACCTCCACCCTCTCTTCCATCTTTCTGTTTACATCCATCTCTACAATCCTTAGCTGGACAAATAGGACAAGTTCCTTTTGCAGTAAAGTGCCTTGACTGTGGAGACCTGATTACTCTATCCACACTTTTTGCCTCCAGAGAAGATACAAAAGTTCAGTTTTAACATACAAACCATAATCCAAGAACTAATCTTCCTCCTCCAGCATCTACGTCCAGAGATCAGTGCTTACATCCACAATGCTCTGACATACCTTTTCCCCATGATTCTCATGTCTTGGTTATCCAAGATACTCTATGTACAGAAATAAAGGCAAGATGAGAAGCTTACTTCCCAAGGGATATAAAAAGACCATCCTCCTCTGAGATTAGAAAATTTTTAAGATTATCCAGAGGATTCAGTAAAGGTATCCTAAACACAAAGTGGATGAAAAATATGATGAATTGGGACCTGTATACACATCCAAAAGCAAGAGAATTTGCAAGAAAAACTCCCAATCCAGAAAATATAAGGCTAGCAGAAGCTTGGAAAACCTTTATGGAAAAAGAAAATATATATATCTCTTTCCATGAATGGCATAACAACAGAAATTCTTTCAAATCCAAAAGCCTTGAGCCACAAAAGGCTAGTCTTATGAGTTGTCCAGTACAAAAACTCTCTTTATCTGACCTAGGGAGAGAAATTAATAAGATAAAGAAGGCTAAAGAACAAGAACAAGAGAAAAAGGAAGACAGTCTTCAAGTCCAACATCAGCAATATCATGTTTTAATAGAATTAAAGATACAAGACCTTCATTTCAAGTTAAAGACATTGATAGATAGTGGATCAGATTTGAATTTGCTGAATAAGCATGTAATTCCTGTAGCACTCTGGGCAAAAACACAAGATACTGTCACAGGTCTCGGAAATATTATAAATAATATTTCTTTCCAAATTCCTGAAGAAATCCTTTGCTTTCAAAATGTTCGCCTCAAGATGAAGTTTCTATTAGCAGAAATCCCTATTACCTGTATCCTTGGCACTCCTTTTCTGGCAGCAGTCTCTCCTCATGGTTCTACTATGATAACTCCTGAGCAGCCAAGATATTTTATAACATTGCCAGAAGGAAAGAAAGTTAAACTCCCATTTGTATCTACTCCCAAGGTTTCAGACTCTGTACAAATAAATTTGATGAGATCTGAAAAGATCAAAGAAATTCAAGGGTTCCAGTCTGAAACCAGAATAAGAGAACAGTTAAATCGACCAAGTATCCAAGATAGAATACTTTCTATTAAGGAAGAATTTATTCATTCTGTCTGTTCTGAAAATCCTACTGCTTTCTGGAAACAGAAAAAGCATGAAGTTTATCTTCCATATAGAGAATATTATCAAGGAAAGTCTTGCAGAAGTAGAGCTATCCCGATGAATGCTGAATATCAAAATCTGTGTGCAGAAGAAATTGAGAATTTATTAAAGAAAGACTTAATTAGAAAGTCTACCAGTGCATGGAACTGTTATGGTTTCTATGTGAATAAGTACTCAGAACAAATCAGGGGAGTTCCCAAGCTAGTAGTAAATTATAAACCTCTCAACAAAGTACTAGCATATGATACTTATCCTATTCCCAATAAGAGGAATTTAGCCACTAGAATTGCAGGAGCCAAAGTATTTTCTAAGTTTGACTTAAAATCAGGGTTTTGGCAAGTCGCAATTCATGAGAAGGATAAGTTTAAAACTTCTTTTAATGTTCCTGTTGGTCACTATGAATGGAACGTAATGCCATTTGGCATTAAAAATGCACCTGCAAAATTCCAGAGAATTATGGATGATACTTTAAAGTGTTGAAAAGTCAACAAGAAACATGTGTCTAATTTAGTTTTCCCTTAATTAAATTAGACAATAAATATTAATCTATTATCTCATTCATAACTGAGTGATTTGGAATTGTAACAGAATTGTAAGTGTATTTAAGTGAGTTAAGCTTAGTTGTATTAGTGCGAGTTCAGTGAATT
>JASDQU010501489.1:18212-34667 GCA_032191745.1 Picea mariana | reverse complement strand
TTGATATACATGATATGATACAACTTTGGTAGATAGTTGATGTAAATGATATGGTACAGGTTACGGTACATGGCTAATGTACATGGTATGGTATAGGTTCTAGTACATGGTTGATGTACATGGTCGATGGTATGGTGATGATTTTGGTATCCATGTGAGTGGATTTGGTTATAGTTGGTTGATGATGATATATCAGTGATAGTGATAGGAATAGGGACAGGTTGGATGATTGGTTGATCATTCAAAATAGGTTGATGTGATAGAGTGAAAATGATTGGTTGATGTATCAGTGACAGTGGAATTTATAGGTTGATTAGTGATAGTGACAGTTTGAGTCTACACTTAAATTTCAGGGCAGCAGGTCGGAGAAAGGACAAGGGGTTGTAGCCTCCTTCCAGTTGGTGCCAGAGAACTCACGTAGTTGGATATTCCTTCAGGTTGGAGAATGTAAATCAGGGGTTTGTAGCCTCCTTCTGTTTGGAGCCAGAGAACATGTAGGGAGTTGTAGTTTCCTTCAAGTTGGAGCTTGTAAACTAGGGGGTTGGAGCCTCCTTCCAATTGTAGCTAGAGAATTCAGGGAGTTGTAGATTCCTTCATGTTGGAGCCTGTAAATAGGGTGTTGGATCCTCCTTCCAGTTGGTTCTAGATAATTGGGAAGTTGGTGCTTCCTATGAATGTATTTTTGATATATATAAGAAACCATTCCATGGTTTTCTCCCATTTGGATTTTCGCGTAAAGTTTGTTATATTGTGTATATGTGGTTGTTTATTATGAACTGATTGTTGGATTAGTGAGAGGGGGGGTGAATCACTAATAGAGTAATTTAATCATTTTCAACCATAATATGAAAGTGTTATATTTCTCTATGTTCAATGTAGCATTATCATCCAATAGTTGCAGAGTAAATAAATAATGAACAAATGAGCAATCATACACATAAAAGTACACCAATGTTTTTACATGGAAACCCAAAGCAAGACAAAACCACATAATGTTTTTTCTTATATGTCTTTAAGAATTACATTCATTGGAAGCACCAACTTACTTTTTTTCCCAGCAACAACTAGAAGGATCCTCCAACCCCCTAGTTTCTCAGGCTACAATCTAAGAGAAGCTCCAACTCCCCAATTCTGTAGCTACAACCAGAAGGAGGCTACAACCCCCTATGTTCTCCGAATACAACTATAAGGTGGCTACAACCACCTATCCTTTCCCCGTCCAACCGCCCTGACGTAGAAGTAGAATGATGGAACCACTGTCAAACTATCACTATGAGATATACCACTGTAAAAATGTATCAACATGTACCACTGACCTACATCCAACCTGTACTATTGCCCTTCCATCAACATGTACCTGAACCGAGCATGTATCAAACAAATACAATAGGTACACGAACTGTATTTCTGCAGAATGCGTATGTACGTGCCCAATCTACACAGCAGCTTGTGTATGTACATGACCTATTTGTTATGCAAACTGCATATGGCTTCTAAAACTAGGGTTTTCTTTCTTCTAAAAACTTTTGACCCTCTGCAACCTCTTTCACATCGATCTGCAACATGTCACTGTATCCAGACTATAACTCTACCCTATGCATGCATCCTCATACATAAACTTTACCCAAAGACTCTATATCTCTCTCTAGTCATGTGCCAAAAAAGTGTGGGTTATCATGAACCAATATAATAACCCTCACATGAACTAGACATAAAACCCTTTCTAGTATTTAGCCTTTCAATATTTCAATACTTCAGCTACTTCATGTATCACAAGAACTCTTAACTATATGTCAATAAATACAAGATGTGCCTCAAATCTAACAATGATAAATATTGCTTATACTGACACTATATTTCTGTAGATCTGATTTATACATAAGATCCCATGCAGCCACTAATCTCTCTAGGGAGAATCCTAAAATCTCCATAACTATTTCTCATGCATACATCAAAATCAAACTACTCATAGAAATAAGATATACCTTTTAAACCAGTGGATAGATCTAATGTATATGATCACTGCAGACCTTCTTGGGAGCTTGTTCTCAGAATCAAAAACCTTGGCTTCTTCATCTCCTCAAATTTCCATGGCTTTTCCCTCACGTACGCGTCCTATTATACTGGCATTCAGCATGCGTACATGCTCTGTTATACTGGTAGCCCGTGTATGTACAATCTTTCTTGTACTGTTAGCCCGCATACACCTCAGAACTTAGGGTTTTTCAGTATTCTCTGTAATTCCAAAACTTTCATTGTCAACCCTTTGTGGTACCTTAGACTTTCAAAACTATAGATATATCAATGAGCACCTACAATAAGACTTACACAATAATAGATATTCAATGTGCTCAATCATCATCAAATGAGAGACCCTTGCCTCTTGTTTATACTTTCCTGTAGCTTCCTTAAGGGGTTACCTTCTAACCAACTTAACCCACTTTCCTTATTTTAGTTCTAACCCACTTCTAACCACTTGTCCACTTAACCTAACCACTCTCTACAAATAGTAAGTTCTCCACTAACTTTATTATTTAAATAATTTCTTTTGCAACCAATTTGACTTATCCATAAATAGTAAACTCACCACTTCTTGTTGCAACCACTTTATTATTTAAATATTTTCTTATTTGCAACCACTTGGACTACTTTGACCTTTTAGGGGCATCTAGATAACTCATGAGGGTTCTCCAACTTCACATGGCCATAACTCTCTAACCATGAGGAGTTATGTGACACTCCACATACCATCGAAAATGGCACGACATTTATTATCCATATAGAATAGTGTTACCTGAAAATATATTAAAAATCATACCATTTTACATAAAAAAAATTGGGTCATGTTGGCCCTTGACCAAGTTTTGAGGACCCTTGGTCATTTTTGACCATTTTGGGACTTCGACAGATTGTCGAAGGCGGAATGCAAGTCGAAGTGGAGATCACGGGATCTCGACCCTTTTTAGGGATTTTTGGGTTTTGGGCTTATGTAATGGATATGGAGATGTCATCCCATGGTTTTACCCATGCTTAGGCCTATTTTTTAATGAATAAATAGAATTCTAGGTGATGTAAGAAGTACTGAGTAGTGACTAGTCGGAGTAAGCCATTGTTGCTAAGTACAAAAGTAGATCTATGTGATTTGGCTTTGTGCGCACTGTGTGAGACTTGCAAGGCTAAGTGCAAGCAATTGTAAAAGACTGTGTAAGGCTTTGTGCCTAGATATAATTGGGGAAGGAGGATCAGGAGAGGTGCACAGATCTCCTATCCTTTGCGGAGTTGATTTGGAGGCTTTGTGCATGTAATAAGATTGAAAGAAGATAATAAAGAAGATGAAGAGTTGATGAACGTAGCCCCAAGGAGGGGGTGAACCACGTATATCATGTGTTATTAATTATTTGTGCTTTATGATTTCTCTCTTGTTTGTGTGATTCAATGCTTATTGCACTGTTAGATGATAGATGAATATGATATGATAGCTTAGTGTTGAATAATGTGAACGAATGTTAGATTTGATCTCTATTGGTATGCTTAGTGCTTGAATCTATTGGATCTGTGTGAAAGATGCATTGATCTGTTGTTAGGGTTTAGTTGCGCTGTGAACTAAGGATGAATATTAACAAACTATAATTACTAAGTGCTATGTTAAGGTGTTACAATCATAGATATGTGTCCCAGCTAAGGTTGCATACATCTGAGTCCTGCAACCACCCCTACCTCTACCTCAGGTGAGACTTCATATGCGTTGCAGGTGTTTCCAAAAGGGCCAGTAGTTAGGGTTTTTTTGGTGCGTTGTTGTAGCATTGAACCTAGGGTTTTCCCCTGTGCCAACAAATGGTTCCATTACTAGGACCTGAAACTATGATTGTTGGGAACTGAGGAAGAAGAAGATTTGTGCGAAGATCTGACCTGAAACTGTGATTGTTGGGAACTAAGGAAGAATAATCTTTGTGCGAATATCTAACCTGAAA
Organism: Picea mariana; assembly: GCA_032191745.1. NCBI lineage: Eukaryota > Viridiplantae > Streptophyta > Pinopsida > Pinales > Pinaceae > Picea > Picea mariana. Next base: position 30,696 of record JASDQU010501489.1, on the reverse strand, counting down.
CTATGAAAGCTTTGTGCATAGATCTATTGCCCTGGTGCACAGTACTCTACTTGGATTGTGAAACTTTGTGATAAGAAGAGAAGTCTGATCTAAGGAAAAGAGGTAAGACCTTGAATCTTTATGCTCTGAGAAAGGTAAGAATAGTGAGAATTTTTTATTGAAAAGGTAAGATAAGTGGAAATTGTTGTTTCAAAAATATGGATCTAGGTATATTTGATAAATGTTATCCTAGTCTAAAAACTAGGGCACAACTAGAAGAAAGAAGATTTGATATGAGTAGATATGATAAGAATAGTGAAAGATATTTTATTCCTATGCATAGAAAGAATGTTTGGACTAAAAAATGGATGTAGGATCCTAGAAATATTTTTTTGTAGGTTAGCTACCATGATCCTAGTGTGCAGTACAGGAAAGGATGGGGATCATTTAAGAGAAAGAGAGGATTAACTCTTTGTTACAGTTGCAGAAGACCGGGACATCTTGCTAAGGAATTCCCTGGTAGAAGACCTAGTTGTCTTTGTTGTAAAGGTATGGATCATGAAGTTATGGATTGCCCTAGAATAATTGCTAAGGTTGAAAGAATGAATATGAGACAAGAAAACCCTGAGGAAGATCAAGAAACTAAGATCATGGCAGAACCCCGGAAAGAATAAAAAATTGTACTGTTGCAAATGAAAGAAACCCTGAATGATCATAGAGAAATCAAGTTACCAAAGATCTTCAAAGAAAAAGAATGCATAGAAACAAGAATAGAAGACTTCGACATTGACTATGTTCTGGATGAGGAAACACAGGTGAATATAATGACATAAAGAACTTGGGAAATTTTAGGAAAGCCTGCTATGATTCCTTCATTGGGAGGAATAGGATTATTTAGAGGAAATCTGATAACCCTATGTGGAAGACTTACCCAGATATCTATGAGTGCTCATGGAACCCCGACAGAAGAATATTTTGAGGTAGTTAAATTTATTGAGAACAATGCCCCATTTTCTATGTTACTAGGAAAACCTTGGATCGAAAAAGATCAAGCCAAAAGAATAGAAGAATAAGTATTAAATCAGAAGAAGAAATAATTAAAAGATTTCATGACTAGGAGGATCGCACATTTGATTGAAGAACAGGAGAACATGTCGAAGTTATTCAGAACCAGAAACTTGGATGTCAAAGTTGAAAGGACACACAAGGACTTGAGACACCTATCTGTACAGGAGAGTAGAGCACCTACACCATACAAAGAAGAAGTATTTCCCTTGAACCCTAGTAAACATAGTCAATAGTGTGAAGTTACTATGCCCAGAGAAGATCAGAATCATAATGGAAAGAGGAATATGGAAATGAAGATCACCGGGAAGAAGGCTAGAAAGATCAATAAGAAGAGAGAAAATATAGAAAAGTTATAGAAAGTTCCAGAAGGAATTGCGCGGAAGGAAGGATTCCAGAATCTGAACTTCGTCGAGATACCAGTACAACACAGCATGGCACTTCACCATGGTGAAGAAATATGACCATTGGAGGCATTATAACTGTTAGCCCGACAACCCGAACAATTAGAACAACAATTATGGATAGAAATATCGCCATCAGACCGTTGGGACCGCACCGTAATGGACATAACTGCATTAATGAAGGCTTCTCGCTCGTTGGAAAGATTCATTACCTAGTTATCTACTTATTCCATCGAGCCTTGCAATGAGAAAAAAAATTTCACCCATGATTATCTGAGCTCACAAATTAGTTGATTCCATGCAGTGATCATCGATCTATCACCATCTATCCTGTTCCATTGAGTAGTTTCTCTCCAACCCGAGATATTCATCCACGAGCGTGTATGTCCGAAGAACTTAGCACAGTCAAAGATTCTGTGAAGGAGATACTCATCAACCTCATGATTGAAAAGGTAATGTCTGTGGGCATACAAGCTTCATCGATGAGAGGAGTGCAAGCCTCCCCGTCAACTTCTCACAGATTTGGACCATCATGAGTTGCGACTGAGAAAAGAACCAAGCATAGAGATGCCTTGGCGAATGTGAAGTTATTACCGTCTATCCTACCCGAGTACATCCCACCCCTGGCCAGTGTAGTGAGTTGCGTAAGTGTCCCGAGGGACTTCGACTACACTGTCATCACTGCGTATCTCTCGAAGGGGATACGTGCAGTCATACCACAGCTAGAGAGGATTCCAACCTTGAAGATTAGCGACTATAACCTGGGAGACCGTAAGAGCTATGGCATGCTCACACCTCACAAATATATGACCAAGACGAAAGGAAATAAGATGAATATCATCCTTCGGTCATTGACCATGAACCTCACGCAATCCACCCTTTTGAATGTAATGAAGATTTCACATTCTAGAAGGCACCAGGAGGTTAACACCTGCGTTAAGATCTTGTTGTCATGCTTCCACGGTGGATATCTGTGGTTGGACAGATGTATCATTGTCGATCTGGCATTGATCCATAGGATCACCGAACTGAGCATGCAGGGACCAGACACACAAGACTTCTACCCAAGAAAAGTTGCAAACCATGCCTTAGCACAGAAAATTAAAGAAACATACGACAATGTTCAGAAAGGGACGCGAGGCTACAAGGTAGCCTCCATCCAAAATGGCACAATGTGCCTAGCATGCCAATTAATTGCAGGAAATATAGTAAGAAAGAACAGACCCATGCAGGTTACAGGGTTTGTCATTGACCTCGCTGGGAAATGCGTGGAAGGCCTACAGATTAACTGGGTGAAGTACCTAGTTAACCAGCTTGAACTGGATTGTTGCAAAGCTCAGGATCAGGGCTATGAGTTTCAATTTAGTTGGCTCTTGATCCTCATCAGGTTTACTTCTTAGGAGATGTCGAAAGGTGCGACCTTCCCTCAGATCGATCCATTCGAGCCACTTGCTATGAATTTCACCACGCTCTGGTATTCGAGCGATATGGGAAAGAAGTGGAAGTCAAACGAAGTATTTCATACCTACTACCTGCAGCTTAGGAGGGCTATTGATTCCTTCCCTCATATGACACCGAACACCCTGAATAGGTTCATGCCTCTTATGAATTTTTGCATAGATAGGCATTTTATTTATATTACTATGCACATTGATGAAAGCAAGGAAGAACTTTAGTACTACTACAAGCTCACTACATAGGACCTGGAAGAAATCATTAAAGACTAGCCTGCAGAAGTCTTTATCCCTGCTGACACCGCAGAGCTGTCTGACCCAGACCTCATTGGAAACCAGGTGGTTACTCGCAAAGAGTACGATGCCACAAGCAGCAGTAGGAAGAAAAAGAATCAATATATACAGGAAGTACACAACACATCAAAAGAGACCGCATCTGAGTCACCTAGTGGAGGAGGTGATGATGAAGTGAACAAAGAGGAAGAAGAACAAGAAGAATATAAGCAAGGCAAAGTAACACTGCCACAGAACCTCCTTGATGACACCAATCCATCTAAGAAAAGGAAGGTTTCCCCCATGAAACCTTCATCATGAAAGAAGTCCAAATCCAATAAACCAAAGATGCAGAATGTACTCACGGTCAACAATTTTGACTTCACTATTTCAGTTGTAGGAGATGCCTCAGAAGAGATTTTACAAAGAAATGAAGCAAAACAAGAAGCCATGTATGATAGAATTGAAGCATAACTAAGAGGTGTACAACAAGCCCTTTATTTGAGCCGCGCAGTGTCCACTACGCCCCTGCCCTCAGAAGAACCAGAGTTGGGAGATGAGCATGCTCAACTCCACAGACTAGTTGATGTGACTGAAGCTCACCTTCATAGAGCACAAGATGAGAAAGACCAGGCCACAATGGCCCTGAAACAAGCACAGGAGGAAGTTATAGAGAAACACAGGATTGTGCAATAGGAGAAGGACACTATCCAAGCAAAGTTCAAAGAAGAGAGAGCACAGATCCAGTAGGAGAAAGAAAATATACTCATGGAGAAGGTCAGAGTAAAAGAAGAAGTCAACATAGAACTTCACGCTGTGACGAGCTTGGAGAAGAAGGAGGAAGAACCAGTAGAACACCAAGTAGCGCAGCTCACAAAAATCATCCAGCAGCTTCAACAGAGAATCACAGATCTGGAGCTAAGAATAGTGCCCAGTACTCCACAAGATGTGTGAGATCAAAGAGAAGCGACTGCTTGAGGCACAGTCAAAATAATCAAGGGCCTCTCCATGGAATGTAAACAACTGAGTGATCGTAGTGCCCAAACTTATGAGAAACTCACTGAGGAACTTGAACTAAAGGCACTGGAGTCATAGCTCCAGGAGGTGAAGCAACAAGCAGAAATAGTACAAGCGCAGTTGAAACCCCTGTCATCCATTGAGAGGATGAATCAATCCCAAGAACAACGCACTACCCAGCAGCAGGTCCACACCATTCAGAGTAGAGTCATAGAAGTAACTCAGAGGCTCCAACCAATACAAGACAAGGATTACCAACTATTCATAGAGATCGAAGGTCGAGGAGCAGAACTGGAGAAAGTCATCACTGCAGCTGAATAGCGCTTAGAGGGACCTATCAACGAAGCAGTAATCCAAGAGTTCGTTGAGAAGGAGTTCATGGCACAACAACAGGTTGAAGCTTCTTGAGACAATCTTGAGGCTTTTGAGGCAGAGCTACCCAGATCAGAGTGACTTGGGATGAGTCACAGGTGAGTGTTGGGGGCCTGTTGGCCCTTGACCAAGTTTTGAGCACCCTTTATCATTTTTTACCATTTTGGGACTTTGATAGGCTTTCAAAGGCGAAGTGCAAGTCGAAGTGGAGATCACAGGATCTCGGCCCCTTTTTATGGACTTTTGGGTTTTTGGCTTACGTAATGGGTATGGGGATGTCGGCCCATGGGTTTACCCATGCTTAGGCCTATTTTGTAATGAATAAATAGAAGTCTAGGCGATGTAAGAAGTAGTGAGTAGTGACTAGTCAGAGTGAGCCATTATTTCTAAGTACAAAAGTAAATTTGTGTGATTTGGCTTTGTGCGCACTGTGTTACTTGCAAGGCTAAGTGCAAGTGACTGTAAAAGATTGTGTAAGGCTGTGTGCCTAGATCTACTCAGGGAAAAAGGATCAAGCGAGGTGCACACATATCCTGTCCTCTACGAAGTTGATTTGGAGGCTTTGTGCATGTAAGAATATTGAAAGAAGCTAATAAAGAAGACAAAGAGTTGGTGGACGTAGCCCTAGGGAGGGGGTGAACCACGCATATCCTATGTTATGAATGATTTGTGCTTTATGATTGCTCTCTTGTTTGCGTGATTCAATGCTTAGTGCGATGTTAGATGATAGATGAATCTGATATGATATCTTAGTGATAAATAATGTGAATGAATTCTAGATCTGATCTCTATTGGTATGCTTAGTGTTTGAATCTATTGGATCTGTGTGAATGTTGTGTTGATCTTTTGTTAGGGTTTAGTTGTGCTATGAACTAAGGTTGAATATTAACAAACTGTAATTACTAAGTTCTCTGTTAAGGTGTTACAATCACAGATCTATGTCCCAGCTAAGGTTGCAAACATCTCAGTCCTGCAACCACCCCTGCCTCTAGCTCGGGTGGGACTTCATCTACTTCGCAGGTGTTGCCGAAAATGCCAGTAGTTAGGGTTTTGTTGGTGCATTGTTGTAGCGTTGAAACCCAAGTCTACCCCTATGCCAACAAGTCCATTAACCATACCTTTGTGCTACTAGAATTTTCTACCAGACTTTCTTCAAGGGTTGACATCAATGACAACCAACCCAATTAATAAATAATCTCCCCCTTTAGCATTGATGGAAACACTATGATGCAATATTGAATCCATATCACTCATGCTCCCCCTATGACCATCGCTCCCCCTGGAACCATGCATATGTGCTCTTTCTCCAAGAATTTAACTCTCTATCCTGCATCTGATAAATATATCCACCTTTGTCATGAATGGAAAAGGTGTTTTCCATATAAGGTTGCTCCCCCTAATTGAACTCTTCCTGAAACTGATATCCCATCCTGAATTGTCCTCTTTATGGTTATTTCTCGTGTAAATCTAAGACATATAATATAAGAATTCAAAAGAATTAATTTAGGAGTAGAAATTACTCCGAGTCTCTGGAAAAGATACTCAAAGGATTCCCTTGGAAGCGGTTTTGTAAATATGTCTGCCACTTTTTATTTTGTGCCCACATATTCAAATCTGTTGTTCTTATTTGTAACCTGTTCCCATATAAAGTGATACTTTATTGGAATGTGCTTCGTCTTGGAGTGCATCACTGGGTTCTTTGAGATACTGATGACGCTTGTATTATCACAATAGATTGGAATGGGCTCATCATACTCAACCTATATATCTGTAAGAGTTTGTTTCATCCATAGAACATGTGTACAACATCATGCCACTGCAATATAATCTTCTTCTATTGTACATAAAGATATTGGTGATTGTTTCTTTCTTAGCCAAGATACTAAACACTCACCCAAGTAGAACGTTTCTCCATTGGTGCTTCGTCGGTCATCAATGCAACTTTCCCAATATGCATTTGTGTAGGAAATAAGTGATAGATCCTTTCCTTTTGGATACCATAATCCAAACTCTTTTGTTCCTTTGAGATATCTCAAAATCCTCTTCACTTCTAAGACATGTGATTCCTTTGGTGTTGCTTGAAATCGTGCCACCTGTCCAACTGCCTACATTACATCTTTTCTGGATGTTGTCACATATAGTAAGATACTAATCATTGACCTGTATTTCCTCTGGTCTATAGACTTTGAATCATCATCTTTTCTGAACTTCCAACTGGTTTGCATAGGAGTGGTAATTGGTTTTCATAGGAGTGGTAATTGGTTTGTAATCTTCCATTCTGAACCTCTTTAGTATTTCTCTAAAATACTTAGTTTGAGAAATAAATATTCATTGGTTTCTTTGACATATCTGAAGACCCAGAAAGAAGGATAGTTCTCCGAGTAATGAAATTTCAAATTCATTCTGCATATCCTTTGCATATTTCTGGCTTAACCTGTTATCATTGCTTCCAAAAATAATATCATCAACATAAACTTCAATTAATAAAATATTATCTTGAGTTACCTTGATGTAGAGGTTGTTGTCTGCACTTCCTTTTTTGAACCCTTCCTACTGTAGATATTTATCCAGTCTAGAGTACCATGCTCTATGAGCCTGTTTTATAACATACAAGTCATTCTTCAATTTACACACATAATTTGTGTTCTCTGACAACTGGAATCCTTCTGGTTGTTCAATGTAGACTTATTCTTCACTTTCCCCATTAAGAAAAGATGATTTCACATCCATATGATACACTTTAATATTCTTAGAGAAAGAATAAGCTAAGAGCAATAGGATTGTTTCCATTATGGCAACTGAGGAAAATGTCTCTTCAAAGTCGATTCCTTCAACCTGTGTGTATCCTTTACATATCAATCTAGATTTTTTCCTTGTAACATGTCCATCTTCATTCAATTTATTTATGAAAACCAACTTTGTGCCAATCACATTCTTATTCCTTGGTCTTGGAATCAATTCCCAAGTGTCATTCTTCTTTATTTGATCCAATTCTTCATTCATGGCCTTATTCCARAATTCATCCTTGCTAGCCTCTTCAAAACTGTTTGGTTCAATMATAKATAAGAGTGTTAGGTGCATTTGTTCTRGTGAATGGATTCTTCTTCTAGTCTCAACTCCTCCATCCTTGTTTTYGATAATYTGTACTTGTTTGCTAGGTGTCTTTGGAGGCACTTGTTGAACTTGCTCTTCTACTTTTGTCTAATATTCTTCATCTTCCCMTTATACTTCTTCTTCATCTTTTGCTTCRTCTTCGTAAAGTTGTTCCACTGATTCATTTTATTCTTCCTTTAATTTTCATCCACTTGTTTCATCAATTGTTACATTGATGCTTTCTACAACTTTGTTCAACCTCATATTGTAACACTTGTATGTTTTCCTTGTACTTGAGTAACCAATAAGTAATCCTTTGTCCACACRAGAATCAAACTTTCTCATTCTTCCATCTTCTCTTTTGATGTAGAATTTTCTTCCAAATACTTTGAAGTGATTCACATTTGTTGGTCTTCCTTTCCATAGCTCATAGGGATTTTTGTCATGGTTGTTTCTGAGCATTACTTTGTTTTGAATGTGAACTGTTGTATCCACTCCATGTGTCCAAAAAATATCTTTCAATTTGGAATCCATTAACATTGTTCGAGCCATTTCCTGTATTGTCATGTTCTTTCTTTCAACAAATCCATTTTGTTGAGGTGTCCTAGCAATGAATAATTGTCTTTTTATTCCATGCTCGCTGCAAAAGTCCATTAATTCCTTTGAAGTGAACTCTCCTTCATTATTAGATTTCAAAATTTTGATTTTTGAATCTATTATCACATAAGGTTGTCAAGGGTCGTAGGTGTGTGTCGATATACCTGAATCTGTAGTCTTTCCCTGTATCTATCTTTTTAGAAGACCAAATCTTAAGTCCCCCCCCCCCTTCAACTTGTAAATTGTTCTCTGTTTTCCCTTGTTCATTTGTGCGCCTTGGTTTTCCTTAAAGATCTTACCCAAGTGAAATCTTGGCCCCAAGCCCCTCTATTTTTATCCAAGGATGAAAACTCATCTCCTTTTTCAGTCACTACTCTCCATGTTTTCCCAACCCACAACCAGTCACCCAAATCCTTGTTCACGCAGGCCACAACCTTGGACACAGAGGGCGACATTCAAAGCAACCCACTTCAGGCTTAAAAGCAGTTGGCATTTTTAACCTTTCAGCGGGGGAGATTCCAGGAGAAACTCGAATTAGAGACTCATAGGCATTCAGAAGTTCAAAGTCACACAAAGTATAGTGTCGGAGAAGAAGGTCCAAAGTCTAGAGGCCCAGAGCGAGCATGAGTCATTGATCTTGAGCGGGATAGGTGGCATCTGATCCAAGTTTTTATGGAAATGAGCTTCAGGAGTTTTGAAATGAGAAAAGTGTCGAAGTGTCAAAGTGTTAAAGGTTCTGAAGGCCTAAATCCTCAAGCACCAAAGTGTCGAAGTGGCTGAAGTCCCGAAGTGCCAAAGTGGCCGAAGTTCCGAAGTCCCTAAGAGCTGAGTACGTGGCACTCTCATTAGGCATGACACATGACAATCTTTCCAGGTCATATGGTCGTGGCCATGTCACCCTCCTTATCATGACACATCAACAAAAACAACATCATATGATGTTAGTCTACCACGTCATCTAGACCACCCATCAGCGGGAACATGTGGCATAGATCTGTGAGCTCCGTAAAAAGGCCCGAAGTAATCCTCGGTCGTTCAATTCATGAGGACATGCATTAGTATATTTCCAAATCTGGGTAAAGGCCTTTCGAGGCCCAGGTTTGAGATTTGATTTTCCCAGAGTCTGAAAACCTGAAAAGCATCTCAATCGTCAATCGCAAGAGCCACGTGTCGTCAGATCCATAGCTTCGGGTAAAAGCGCATGGAAGAGGATGAAGTTTGAGTTTTGATTTTCTTGGAGTCCGGAGACCCGAAAAGCATCTCAGCCATTGATTTCGGAGAGCCATGCGTTGTCAGATCCTCAACTCCAGAGGTTTTTCTTAAAGGCAAGTGAAGTTTGAGAATTGAAATTCCCAAAGGCCAATCCGCGAAGCAAATCTCGGTCGTTGTTTTGAAGGGGAATATTTGATCTGTCAATCTAAAAAATGCCAAATTTGAGTTGTTGATCAGCAAGAGCCATGCATCACCATATCCTTCACTCTGGATGAAATATTTTGAAGGTAAATGAGGTTAGAGATTTGATTTTCCCAGAGCTCAGAGACATGAAGGGATCTCAGCCGTTGATCTCTAGAGGGCCACACGTCATCAGATCCATGGCTCCAGGTAAAATCACTGGGAAGCCCTGGTTTGAAATTTGATTTTACCGAATTCCAGAGCCATGAAGGGATCTAGGTCATTGATATTTAGAGGGCGACACGTCATCAGATTCTCAACTCCGGAGGTTTTTCTTGGAGGGAAATGGATTTTTAGAATTTAAATTTCCGAAGGCCGATCCACGAAGAAAATCTCGGTCGTTGTTTTGAAAAGGAAGATCCTATATGTCGATCTAAAAGGCACCAGAGATGAGGCATTGATCAAAGGGCCTCATCTTGGATTGCAATATCAGTGGCCACGCCATTGTGGGGTCGAAAGGTGCTCGAGCTTTAAAATTTGGAGGGTGGGCTGAAATCAAAACTACTGTTTTGGGAAAGGGACACGTGGTGTCTCATTGTAAATTGCGGGGAGAAAAGTGGTTTTCTTTCAAACCACTAGTGGTCGCACCTGTAATCATGGGTTGGCATAAGATCATAGCCCTAGGTCACATATTGGAAGGAGCCAAAGGAAATGGAGCTAGCGCCTGAGCCTTGGAGCACCAAGTACGTGGAATCCGTCCAACGCTGACACATGGCACTCATTTCAAGTGTTCTCAAGCATTCCTATAGCCTTTTTTCAAGTGACACATGTTACCTCTTCATTCACAACACATCAGCATGGTGACATCTGGCCTCCACGTCAGATCATCCTCTGGGAGGTGTTATTGTTTAGCGCCAAAAGTAGTGCCCCACCCCAAAGAAAACTTTTGGCAGATCCTAAATTTGGTGGGTGAGTAAGCTTGGTGGTGGCACCAAATCTAGCCGGTGCACCCAGATCTCACATCGTGACCAGATCAATGGACACAGTCTATTGCAGGGACACAACATGCTCGGGCGATAATGTTTTTGAGCAGTCCCGTAATTGAAACCACGGTAAAGAGAAAGTGCTACGTGGAGAAAGGTGATGGATTGCGGGCCCAAAAGTGGTCTGAACCTAAACCACTTTTGAGCAGCCCCGCAATCACGTGCTCGTATAACATCCTATCCAAAAGCAGCACGTGGTTTCCCCTTGAGCATTAAGTTGCATTGCAATCCCGAGAAAAGAAAGTTAATGAAAATAGAGTTGGTGGTTGAAACCTCGACTCACTCCATAAATGGAAGGCATGGAAGGCCCAACTATGGGGACTGAACCGTCAGCCCGTGGTACCACTGTGGGAAGATTTTCCTGAAAAACCCATGTCGATCTGAGCTCGCATCTGATAGAGGGTTGCACATTCAGTCCGACAAAAGAACTCACCGACTCAATGATTTGATTGTTGTGACTAGGTCACTCTCTTGGTGGTGGAAAATTTTTATGAGTATAAATAAATAGTTTTAATATTTTGTTAAGGTTGTCAACTGGTTGAGCAAAGAACTCTATTTTGTAATTTTTTGATGCCATAATTGTTCTCTGGCTATGTACCAGATTTGAGACTTTCTTGTTAATAGAAGTCAACTTCTTTTCATCTCTCTATAAAAACTATGCTAAAACACTCAGGCATGGAGGATCCAGTCAAGGGTTGTTATGCTTTTGTAATGTAGGTTTTATTACAGTGGTATCGTGGCTAATTTTAGTCAGCTACCTTGTTCTTTTTTTCCCTCTTACACTGAATGGATCAGGCATGGAGGATCAAGTCGAGTTGTTGTAGCTGCATTGTGATGTAGGTTTGATCATTGTGATGTTGTGACTTTGTTTGGACATATTTCAGTGTCTAAAGCTTGAGCTCAAGAGTGATCTTGAGTCTGAGTTTTTCTTCTCCAAGATGCTTGAAATACATGATGCTCATAGCAGTCTTGTTCACCTTTCTCGCTAAGTCTTCCCTCTGCTCACACTTAAACTCAATTCACTGACTGAAGTTAATGTGGCCCTCACTTCCTTATGCATTTCTTGTCTAGTTCCATGTTGAACATCATTCATATATTCAGTTTTGTCCATTGACCTCCACTCATATAAAACCAACATCCACCAAAAAATTTGATGGGTATTGGGCTTATCCTCCAGCAATCTGAGGGTGACTCTCAGTGCTAACAGAATCCATTTCATTTTCAACCATTTCCTTGTAGACCTTGAAGTTTTCAAAAGCTTTTGACTTATTCCTGAGAAAGAAAACTACAGTCATTCTTGTATAATCATAAACTAATAACATAAAGTATTTATTACCTTTTAAACCCTTTTCTATAGTTGGTCCAACTAGATCAATATGCACAATTTCCAATGGTCTTGTTGTTGAATATTCCTTTGATTCGAACTCGGTCTTTGTTTTCTTTCCTTGTTGACAATTCTTGCATAAAGTATTGGTTGGTTTTGTGATCTGGGGAATTTCTCTAACTGCTTCCTTTTTTTCTGACTTTGACAAGGTTATCAAAGTTTATGTGACCCATTCTTCTCTTCCATAGCCAACCTTCATCTCTCTTTCCTAGACAACACTTTTCGTTTCCAATTTCACTTAATACATATATGTTGCTTGAAGTCCTTGCAATTGTTGCAATCAATTTTCCTAAACCTTCTTTTCTTATCTCACACTTATGTGAATCGAAAGTAACTTTATGACCTTTCTCACACATTTGACTTACACTTAGAAGATTATGTTTCATATCTTCTACTAGTAGAACATTTTCT
>JASDQU010501488.1:61427-78211 GCA_032191745.1 Picea mariana | reverse complement strand
TTGGGTGCTATAAGAATCTAATTGTACATGTTGTACCCATCTAGAAAGGAAAAATACTTCATTCCAGACAAGGTATCTAGAACTTGGTCAATGAAAGGGAGAGGAAAGTAGTCTTTCAGAGTGGCTTTGTTGAGTTCCCAGAAATCAACACAAATTATCCATTTCCCGGTCAACTTATTTGGAACCACTAAAAGCGGGGATACCACTAACTGTCGGAGATGGGATAGATAAATACGACATTTAAGAACTTTTGGATCTCCTCCTTGACTATGTCTTTGAGTGTTGGGTTCATCCTTCTCTGGGGTTGTCTAACATGTGTTACTTTCCCCTAGGTATATATATGATGGATGCATGTGTTGGGGTGTATACCCTTCATGTCAGTGTATTCCCAGGAAAATGCTCCTAATTGTTCTTTAAGGATATCTACTAACTGTTTATTTTGGTCTGCATCTAGCCCGAAGTTTATATGTAAACATTTCCCTGGACTAATCTCCTAGGGCATAGTATAAGACATGGCAGACTCATCTATCTCAAAAATAAAAGATGTCAAAGACAAAATGGATGGGTCTAATTGTTCTTGAAATTCTTCCCCAAACATGTACTCAAATTGGGGGAAAGACTGTGGAAAATCCACACATGTGATAGCAGAAATAAACTGGTTTAGCACATTTTCTGTTGTGTTCTCCTGAAGTGCCCATGCATGGTCACTTGGAAATACAGGTTCTTCCTAGTCCTCGTTCTCATATAGACATTCAAGCCACCATATATTCTCCATAATAGGTTGATTTGGAGGGTAAATGGTGAGCTTCTGGATAGAGAGACCATTTGAGATGGTCATTTGTCCTTCTCTACAGCCAATAAATGCATTGGTTGTGGCTAGCCAAGGTCTTCCCAAAATGATGAGATGGCCTTTGGAAGGATCCTTTGAGTGAATGACAAGAAAATATACTGGGTACTCCCATGAGGCTAAATTAACTATGATATCATCTAAAATTCCTTTAGGTGTAATCGTAGTCTTATCTGCTAATTCCAAAATGGTTGGGGTAGTTTGAAGAAGAGGTTTTAACTGTAATTGTTCCAAGGTAGTAGCGATCATAACATTGATGGCTTCCCCTAGGTCTATGAGAGTGTTTATAATGGAGACCTCATTAATGGTTATGGTCACTACGGGGTTTCATGGGTTCCCATATTTTTCTAGTTTTGGCTGCTCTGATATGTATTCAGAAAGTCCTCCTATCAAGTGTACTGTAGGGGAATCCTTTTGCTTCCTACCTGGCTTCTTAATACACAATTCTTTGACTACCTTACTATAGATTGGAATGTCTTTAATGTCTTGAAGCGGGGGAATCTTGACACAAACATTCTTCAATTCATTCAAGATGTCAAATTCTGATTGGGTGGTAGGTTTCTCGATTACCAATCGGTCTGGATAAGGAAGGACCTTCGTAATTTGTGAAGGTTCATTTTGGGGAAGCTTGGGTTCTTGATTCTTCAAGATAATAACATCTTCCCACCTAGTGTCATCCATGGGTTTTTTGGTAGTTTCTTCTTCGTCTTCTTATTCTTCTTCCTAGATGACTACTGAAGGTCTCTCCCTCTCCAGAACTTTTCCTGATCTTAGTTGAATTTCTTGTAATGGAACATGAGTAATAACATATGTCAGGAAGGCCTACATATCAACATTGTGAAGAGGTTGAGGGGGCTTATTATTGGGATTCGACACTGGTTGTGTCGGTAATAGTGTTGGTCTCAGGGAGCTTGCATTTTGATATTGTAGCAAATTTTTTGGGGGAATAGTAGGTAAAGGTGGTGGAACAAAACCTGGAAGAAGATGTGGATTGTTCGGTGGGAACTGAGGATAATGATGGTTGGACATAGGGATAGGTGGAGCTTGAGGGTTTCCTTGGTTATATCCTCCTCTCCATCCTTGAAAGAAAGGATGTTGGTACTGAGTAGACCCGTTTTTCCAACCTCGTGAGTTCCACTGTTGTTGTTGTTGATAATAGGGTGGAACTTGAGATTGTAGATCTGGGTATGTGGGTTGGTTCCTAGGTTGCCATGGCCTCCTAGGTGCATAAGAAGACTCCCCAGGATATCCACTCATATATATGGCTAACAAAACGAGAAATTATGGACATTTTTTCAGTCACATGGTCTTCTGTACAGAAACCAAAAACTGAAATGTTATGTAATGGGCATTCCCTTGAGGAATGCTTCCTCCTGCATCTCGGGCAATATATGCTCATTGTTGCATTTTCCTCCTCCTGTTTCTTTTTTATTTTTAGGGTGTCCAAATGGGAACCTATTGTGCTTAAGATATATGTTTTGAAGTTTTCCAAAAGGTTCCCTATCTCTGCTCTCATAATACCACCTAAACTAACTGGTTTTAAGTTTCTATTATAAGGGTCCCGAACATTCTTTTCTGTTTTGGCTCTACTCCTTGAGTAATTTTTACACACTTCACATATTTCAAAAATTTTTTTATGGGAGATGTCACCTAATGCCATCAGGTTAAGCCTCTCTAGATATTCTTCTGAAATTCCCTTAAGGAAAAGATCCCTAATTGCATCCTCTAGGAGGTCATGGTATTTTGACTTCAGAGAGATATAACCAAATATTTCCATATAATCTTCGATGGTCTCGTCTTCTAACTATTGGATTTTAAAGATGTCATTACGAGACTCTTTGGTCTTGAAGTAGTCTTGGTACTTCTTAATAAATATGTCTTTCACGGCTTCCCAAGACCTAATATTGGATTCTCCTAACCCCATGAACCATCTTAGTGCAGAGTCTTTAAGGGTGGCAGGAAAGAGTTTTAGCTTCTGGGCATCTTGTACATAGTTGTAGCTCCTACACAAGATGTCAAATTCAAATAGGAAGGTGTCTGGATCTTCACTGTTTTTACCATAAAAGGTAGGTAGTACTGAGAGAGGAATATTCTTCATGTTGACATTTAGAGTGGTGTCCAAAATTGGAAACCCGAAGGTAGTTTCTGTTTGGTTTCCAGTTTCTTCTTCCTCCCCATGTCTTACATTGTTATGGTCCTCCTGATCATCCATATTGGCTTGGTTTCCAAAACAAAAGAGCACCTAGGTGGTTTTATCTTTAAAGAGAACAAGGTTTCCCTTTGATGGAAAGGTATTCCTACGGATTGGATTTCTGGGAATCTACTCAAGTCGGTTGAGACTATTGGTGCCAAATTTTTTGTGTCAGTTTGAGAGATAATTACATTGGTTGAACTACCAAACAAAAGATTCACCTGTTCAGGGTCTATGATGTCTTCAAAATTAGGATCTCCTAGTGGTGGTGTAAAAGAAAAGGTTGTATTGTTTGGTTCTACGGAAGGCTTGAGTGGTCTTGCCTCATGTCCCAATATGATTGATGCCTCAATTTCTTGTTCTATAGTGCTCATTATGTTAGTCTCTTCAGAGACTATTTTAGCTCTTTGAGTTGAGCTAGCTCCTGTTTTTCGGTATCGGTTTGTGGATTTTATAAGTGGAACGTCCCTTCCCCCGAAAAGGTCGGAAGGAACCTTGGTTGAAAGGTCTGATTTAGATTTAATGTATCTACCTTTTGGATCTCTAGGTCTATTCATAAAAGAAAACAAAAAATAAAAACTACCATTGGGTTTGGGGAGCCTGCAATAGCAGATGCACAGGTTCTTACCTCTCGTCTTAAAGTTCCTACACCACCAATCTAATGCTAAGGCATAGGAATGATCTATTTCCTAACTACTTCTTACCTTGAGACAACTCCCCGGTAATGGCACAAAAATGATGGGTGTTCTATATGCACTAAAAACACACTAAAAACCATGAATTAAATTGTCAACTTGGGGTAAGTAAACATAGAGTTATAGAAAAATATATGCCAAAGGTAGAAGGGCTAGTAGTAGTATAGTCTACCTAAGGAAGTGGCTATCTAAGGGTTAATCTATTCAAGCAAAGCTATCTAATGAGAAAACACTACTAAGAAACTTGAACTATGTATCATAAGTGCTTTTGGACCAAGGATTGATGGATAGTTCTAAGAAAACAAGTAAAAACCCTACTTGAAGAAAAATAGTTCATAACAATAAGCAACAATAACTATTAAGCATAACGATAAGAAAATAACAAAAGCAAACTACTTTAACTTGCCTACCTAAATTCAATGAGAAACTACCCTATGAAAGCAAGTAAATAAACAAGCAACTACACTATCAAAGAAAGAATAGACAAGTAAGCAAGTAACCTACTAAAGCAAGTGAACAACTAACTACCCTAAGATAACTTATACTGCAAGTAAAATAATTAAGACTTCTCATTGAACAACTATCTAACCTAAGAGGCAAGCAAACTATATTCTTAATTCAGCCTTCAATACTATTTCTAATTCATAAAAGGAAATTTATTTAATTGAAAGAAAAAAGGACTGACAATTAACCTTTAATATATGATAAGCAAACTGCTCTTTAACCTATCAAAGCAAAATACTATCTACCCTACAACAGAAATAAAACTATCTTCTGATCTACGAAAGCAAGAAACTATATCTTCTGATCTACGAAAGCAATAAACTATATTTTAACCTATGAAAACTCAAATATAGTGTTGGTGGTTGTGTGAATGTCTTCAGTGTCGTATAATATCTCTATGGCCCTTGAAAACAAAGGATAATTAAAGCGGTATAATCTTTACACTAATATCAATAGAAAAGTGAAAGGTATGGATTAAACAATCCAATGAGAATTTAGCCATTACGAAAACAAAGTTAATTACCCTGCATATTCATGAAATTATTAACCATGTATTAACCATCAACAATATAACGAGATTGTAATGGTGCTTCTATGCTATGTAAGCAAAATTCATAATTAAATTCAATCATTAACTAAGAATTGGAATTGCAATCTAACTCTAGGAAAGAAAGTACATGAAGTGAAACTATGCTATATCTATCTTAACAATTCAAAATGTAATAAGGAAAATGCTTAAAACAGAAATTAAAGAATGACATTTAAAAAGTAAACTAACGAATACATTAACTAACAACTAGTTAAGCAAGATCTATATAAAAATGAAATAAGCAATCTATAATTAAAAACTGAAACTAATCCTATCCATCCATCAAATCCTTGTTAAAGAAGACATACGATAAAACTCTGTTCTATTCTATTTCAAACTTTGTTTTAAATTTAATTCTAAAAGCATAAATAAAACACAATCCAATATCTAATTGCACACAGGGTTAGTCTATGAATTTGCAAATTCGTTCCTAATTACAGAATCAACGCATATTAACACAAGCCTTCATACTAACCTACAAAAGAGAGTTAAAATAATTAAACTACAACAACAAATTAGAAAGAAAATAAATAAAAGAACAGTTCATGTATAGGAAATAAAAAGAGACATCTAAGCTATGAAATGCATAAACAACTTAAATAACAGTTACCAGACTCCTGATGGGCCCCCCAGCAAGTCGTGGTCACTTCCTAAAGCCACACCACAAACTCAACAAATTGATTTCATCATTAAAACTCAAAAACGCAGTTTCTATATAATCTGGAAATGAAAAACGACAAAACTGAGTAAAATCGTGTTTGTCTCCAATACACTTGTTCTTCTACTGTTTCCTTCTATTTGACCACCACGGTGGTATTTATAATATTTATAAACCAAGTGGTCGACCACAGGAGGGTCGAACCACTTCTAAAATCGGCAAATTACATTAATGGTTCCCTAACTGCCAAAATAGAGCGAGCCAATAATCACCTTGCTAAACAACTTAAACTGAGTTGTCAAGGGTTCAGTAGCTGGAGGGGGAAAGCATGAGAAAAAACCATGTTCCTGATTCACCCACCACTGGCCACCAATACCATAACCGCCAAATCTCCCACCGTTTTTGTTCAAGACACAGTGTCGGACGAAGTGTTGGACCAGGTACCGGATCGAGTACTGGAAGGGCGGTTGAACTGAGTGCCTGAAGCAGAAACGTGATGCATTTTTTCCCTATAACACCAAAAAACGTGAATTAGATCCTTGGAAACATAAAAACGTGATGAATTATACTCAATATCAACATTAAACACGAATCATACATACCTGGTGTAGATGATACTGTTTTAGCACAAAATTATTCAAAAAGCTTCTCCAAAACATGAAAAACACATATGTACATTTGGTAAAAGTATCTAATAACTGTCATAAAATTGATCATATCTCGGGCCCAACACCATTCATCCATCCATTCATAAATAACTACTGACAAAAAGTAAATATGCAAGAAACAACACACATAACAACGATTTTACCGTGGTTCACCCCCTCCTAGACTACGTCCACAAATATCTCACCTCTCTACTCTTTTATTAGGTTTGCTGCAAAATATGGCATTGGGTGCATGACATATCCGATCATACAATCATAAAAATGTTCAATAACTTCAGTGAGGAGGAATAGATCACACCAAGCTCCTCATCTTGTGATATAACCCTAAAAATATGGCCTACTTGGCTCTTATACAACTCAACAAATTTTACAACAATAGTTCAACTACAATCATTGACTCACAGAATTAGAACCAATATTCAAAAACCCCAACCTAGACCTCCTAGGTCCTTATTTATACTAGTTTACAAGCTCATTAATCATTACAATATATTACCAAAACCCTAACCCTAACATGGTTAGTTTTTCTCGCTTGTGTGCCTTGCATGATTTCCTCCTTTGCATGATTCTTTTCCTAGCATGTGATGTTTTTCCTGTGATCTATTTTTCTCCAAAATTGGGCCTTACCTTCCAAAAATAGACCTTTTCTCAAAATAGGCCTATGCCCAACAAGCCCCCAACATTGACATGTGGCTCATCCTGAGCCACTTAGGTAATGCATGCTCCCTAAAAAGCCTCTTCCAGGCTGTGGAACTTGTCCTTATGTTCCTTTCCTCTTTCTCTTATCTGCACAGATTTGTTTGTCAGCGTCTCTATAGTCTACATTGTTATTTCCTCCTGCATTAGTGTTGTTCTCTTTGTCTGTGTCTGTGTCATGTTTTTCTTTTCCTCCTCCAAATGCATGACCAAATGTGCTACTTTCTCTTGGAGGTGTTCCACTTGTGCTTGTCTTTCCTTCTTCTGCATCTGCACTTCTTTCAGCTTTGTTTGTAGCTTCTTCGTGTCTTGGGAGCCCTTTAGGCGCTCTGTGATTCTCATCACTTTTTTCCTTTGTTGGAGGTCTTGTATTATTGCACTGACTCTTTCCTCTTACTGGTCCCACTGTTGGACCTGCTCATCCTCTTCCAGGGATGTCCAGAGTTGCGTGACTATGTCAAACAATTCTTCTATTGTGCTTGCTTGTTTCTCCATTTTAGATATTTGGAGTGCATCTTCTTGTTTCCTTTTCTCTCGAACCTTGGGAGGAGTTGTAGAGTTCATTATTTTCTTTAGTTCCTCAATATCTTGTCTGTAATGGTCAATGGTTTGTGCAATTAGGTTGATCTTCTCCTCTACACTTCTCTCCGCTGCTTGCGTGTTGTTTGGGATGCGGTTGTACGTCATTGTCAATCCCTATTCCAATTTGTTTGTGCGTTCTTTCTCTTATTCCTTCTTTGTGGTCAACTGGTCACATGTTATTTGGAGCATCTCTATGACCCCTCTACCCACCTCTAATTTTTTTTCATCTACATGGGCCCTAGACTACACTTATTGCATGACACTGGCTTGTAGCTTTTATAAGGCCGTTGTAGGTATTTGTGCCATGATCATTTCCACCTGTTCTACCTCCTCTAGGGGTTTATATGAAGTCTCCTATTTAAACATGATCATTTGACATGTTACCACGAATTTTTCCCTACCCTAGATGACAAACTACACTGTCTCTTCACCTTCTTTTTGTGCAGGGGGGCTCTATGTCCTTTCTTATTGCTACGCGAAGGCCTGCGATCCTACCTGGATTCATAGTTGTTGTATATTTTTATAGAACTCTAAAATTTTGGAAATGATCTCTTCTCACTGCACTTCCACAACTCAGACCACTTCTTCACCTTGGTCTTATACTTTTATGGTGATGAGATCTGCATCATCCTTTGTTAGGGTGATGTCTGGATCTTCCATCTCATATTTTCTTTTCTTTCATGCCTCTTTTTCATGCACGGGTTTCCTCCCTGTCTGTGAGGGTTGTGCCCCACTTGTGGCACCTTGGGCTCTTTCTTCTACATCTTATGCATTGTCCTTCTTCTCAATCTGTGGCCAACTTCCCGTACTTACTGTAGTTGGTGTCCTCCTCGGTCGCTTTGGTACTGCGTTGTTCCCACTTGGTTGATTTTGTGTCGGAGCTATTCTGGTGTTGTCATTTGGGCTACTTATTCTTGCTGATGAGCTTTCTTTAGCCTTGTCCTTAATATTTGAGGACTGCAGTGTGCATGTTCTTGTGGTTGGTTTCTCTACTAGTATTTGTCATTGCATAGGTCAGTCTTTGATGAGGTACAAACTGACAATGGTTGTGTTCCTCCTTTCTACATCAGTCTGAATATTCATGACAAGACATTACACAATGCTATGCTAGATTATAGTGCTTCTCACAATCTTATGCCCAAGGCTTTGATGGAGAAGTCGGGGCTTGATATCACTAGGCCTTACAAGGACTTATGCTCCTTTGACTCTAGCAAGGTTAAATGCATAGGTCTGATTAAGGATATGTGTATTACACTGGAACAAATCCCAACTAAAAGCATGGTGATGGATATTGTAGTTGCAGACATTCCTCCAAAATATGGTATGTTATTATCTCGATCATGGGGTACCAAGTTAAAGGGAACTTTATAGTTAGATATGACTTATGCCACCATTCATGTTTTTGGTCAACAGAGAAGATTGTACAGAGAGACTCTGATGAAATACATGGTCAACAGTCAAGAAAAACCACATAAATATCCTTTGTACTATGTTCATTCTAACCTAGACTCCTTCATTTTATATAATGATGGTGACTTAGACTGTCAAATTACACAATTGGAAGATGATGCATCTAGCTTGGAGGAAAGTAAAGAAACCCCTGAGGAAAGTAAAATGGTGACAACAGAAACTGATGAATCAACAGAAAATTTCCGGAGTATGGATTTTGATGGAGCTGTTAGCAAAGAAGGAGTTGGAGCTGGGGTGTGGGTGCATAATCATAAAGCAAGGTATTCAGAAACCCACTCTTATAAATTAAATTTCCAGTGCACCAATAACATAGATGAGTATGAAGCATTGATGCTCAACCTGAACTTGTTGAAGAAACTTGGTACCAAAAATATTATGGTAAGAGGTGATTCTGAGCTTGTCATTAAGCAAATCAAAGGTGAGTATTCTACAAAACATCCTAGACTCAGAGCTTATAGAAATGTTGTTTTGGATTTTCTACAATGTTTCACTGAAATTGACTTGCAAGTAATTCCCAGAGGCCAAAACATACTTGCAGATGGACTGGCTACTTCGACAGCTACATGTAAAATAACTTTCCATCCAAATCACAAATACAAAGTAGAGGTGAAATGCAGACTGACTGTCCCGGACAATATCAAGTACTGGCAAGTGTTTGGTAATGATGAACAAATTGAGGATTTCCCGCAGTCTGAAAATGATTTTAAGTGTACAAATATTGATGTAGATAGTAATGATGATAGTGTAAATAAACTATATTTAGAAGATGATAGTGTAAATAAACTAGATTCAGAAGTAATAAATGAAAAGGATGAAGATTTAGACATTTTACAATTGAAGAATAATAATTTACCTAGAGGGTTGGTTCCTTTAGAAGAACTGTTTGATTTCAACGATGTAGCAAAAAATCCAAAAATTGAATCTAGTGGAAAAGAGGTTGAGGAATGTAACACAAGAACAGATGAAAAACCAAAAATGATCAAACTATCCAAATCTTTACCTCCTGAAAAAAAACAAAAATATATTGAGCTTTTCAAAGAATTTGCAGATGTCTTTGCTTGGAGCTATGAGGATTTGAAATCTTACGACACTAGTATCATACAAAACAATATCCCTATAAAATAAGAACATAAATCTTTCAAGGAGAAAATTAGGAGAATCAATACAAAGTTAATTCCTATGATAGAAAAATAAATAAAGAAAATGTATGATGCCAAAATAATAGTTCCCTTGAGATTTTCAAAATGGGTTTCTAATCTGGTTCCTACTTGAAAGAAGATTGGAGAAATCAAGCTCTGCATTGATTTCAGGAACCTCAACAAGGTTTCCCTTAAAGACAACTATCCTTTGCGTAAAATGGATCACATCTTACAAAAGGTAGTAGGATATCTTTGCTAGATGGTTTTTCTGGCTATAACCAAGTCCTCGTCCACCCTAATGACTAGGAGAAAACAACTTTCACTACACCCTGTGGAACTTTCATGTATGTGAAAATGCCCTTCGGTTTAATGAATGATGGTGCCACATTCCAGAGGGAAATGGGCATTGCCTTTGTGGATGAGCTTGGGAGGTTTATAGTCATATATTTGGATGATGTAACAGTCTATTAAAAAATTGATGAAGAACACCTATGACATCTTATAAGAGTTTTTGAAAAATGTAGAAAGTTTGGAATCTCACTCAACCCTAAGAAGACTTTGTTTGGTTTAGAAGAAGGAAAAATTATTGGACACATTATATCTAAAGATGGGATCAATATAGATCCAAGAAGAATTGAATCCATCCAGAAGTTAGACCACCCTAGGAACATTAAAGAATTGGAATCTTTTATAGGAAAAATAATTTTTTTGAGAAGATTCATACCTAATTTGGCAGAGCTCCTCATAAACATAACAAATATGCTTAAATAAGACACAAAAATAAAGTGGAACACAGAATCTAGATAGTCCTTTGAGAAAGTAAAAGAGGCATTGACACAAGATCCTGCATTAATCAATCCAGATTACACTAAATATTTCTACTTATTCTCTTTTTCCTCTAAACACACCATTGCAACGGTCCTGTTGCAGAAAAACAGTGAAGGCCATGAACAACCTATATCATTTTTCAGCAATTCATTGAGAGATGTTGCATTGAACTACAACATAATGGAGAAACATGCTTTTACCTTGGTAAAAGCAATTAAAGATTTTAGAGTTTACATTGTCCATTCACATAATATTTCTTATGTTCCTAATGCAGTGGTGAAAGATATCCTGAATCGGGATAACCCAGATGGTAGAAGAGGGAAATGGATTGCAGTGATCCTAGAATATGATATAGAAATCAAACCAACCAAATTAATCAAGGGTCAAGGTTTGGCCAAACTAATGGTTGAATCAAATTTGCATGCTTTGGATATAAAATTCCTAGCTGTAGTTGATGAACATGGAGAGCAGGAAAATCCACATGTCAAATAAGTATTCTCAAATTCTTAGTACACATAACTTATTTTTGTCTTGCATAATTTACAAGCTCCCCCTGGTCTGACAAAGACTAAAGTTGGATTCTTAAAACTTAAATCTGTTGATTAAGGTTGGTTTTCATTGATGTCAACCCTTGAAGAAATCCCCGTAGCACAAAGGTTGGCTAATGGACCCAAGATTGTTTGATGTAAATATGACTCATTATTGTCTTGTCATGGTTGATAATAAGTATAAATGCATGAACTCCAAATTGTTCCCTTTATGGTGAAAGCCCTCACGAGAAGATGCTTTGCGGATTGAGTTATCCTAGAAGTATGGTTAGAGAACCCATGCTTATTTGTGGAATAATGAGATGAACGCCAGTGAATTTGTCAGTGAAACTATCCTCAATGGATATTTCTTATCATGCCATTTCTGGTGGTATGTGGAATGTCTCATAACTCCTCATGCTTAGAGAGTTATGGCCATGAGAAGTTGGAGAACCCAGGTTTTGGTAATGGACCCAAGATTGTTTGATGGAGAATGGTATGTGTTTTGATATATTTTTAGGTAATACTATTCTATATGGATAGTACATGTCATTCCATTTCTGGTGGTATGTGTAACGTCACATAACTCCTCACGGTTTGAGAGTTATGGTCTTACAAAGTTGGAGGACCCTCATATGTCATCTAGAAGCCCCCAAAAGGCAAAGTAGTCAAAGTGGTTTAAGAGATTTGAAAAGGTAAATAAGAAAGTGAANACAAAATTAATTAATTCAATAATAAATTTAATGGAGAAATTAGAAGTGGGTTAACCCTAAAATAAGGAAAGTGGGCAAAGTGACCTAGAAGATGTTTTTAAGGAAGCTACTTGAAGAGTATAAATAAGAGGCAAGGCTCTCTCATTTAAGACACACTTGAGAATATTGAATATCTATAGGTGTATGAGGTAACCAAAGGATATCTAAGCCAAATTTCCGAGGAAAGTGAAGAAAAGAAGGACAGAATTCAAGGAAGGATAAATTCTTTTGATGATTCTTTCTAAGGTATGTTTTTTTCAGGTCATCTCACCATTTTCGCAATAACTTAGTTTCTATAATAATTCAGACAGTGAAATTTCTATTCCATTGAGGAAACATATCCAAGTATATGTGATAAAAAAATCATCTTGTGGGTTGTTGTATTTTTGGAGTTACACTCCATGGAAAATAGGGTTTGTGGCTAGTCCTAAAACTAGTCAAAAACAAGTGTTTCAGGTACAAATGTCATAACTTCTTCATAACAGATCCAAATTCAGTAAGACAAAATGTGTTGGTTAGAGTACAGTCTGTAGTATTCTTTGTAATAGTTTCAGATCAATTCAAAAAATATTATGTGTGGGGCACACTCTACAAAGTCGCTCTCTAGAATAAGCCAAAATTCAGCAAGGTGTGCCATTTTTGCCATAACTCCTTTTCTGAGAGGTTCCAAGTAGTGACACCTAGAGGAATTGCATAAACCACACTGAAGAACATTGTGTATCAGTTTCATATCTTTATTCATTNACACCAGGTCTATTATAGAGTTACAAATCATATTTGGATGATGAAATTGATGAGGGCTTTTGGTTAAGGTACAAGTTGGGTACATGGTTGAGACAAGTAGTTGATGAGTTGGCACATACATGAGGTGTATGGTTGATGAGGTTGGTACATATTAAGGAGTCATAGTTTATGAGTACTTGACACATGATTGGTACACACTTGGTACATGGTTGGTTGCACTTGTTTATGGTACAGGTTGATTATAGATTGTTTGGTACAGGTTGGTGCACTTGTTTATGGTACAGGTTGATTACATATTGTTTGGTATAGGTTGGTGCACTTGTTTATGGTACAGGTTGATTACATATTGTTTGGTACAGGTTGATGCACAGTTGATGCATGGTTCAGGTCTATTGGTACATGTTTACAATGGTATATCTCACAGTGATAGTGTCATAGTGGTTCCATCATTCTACTTCTACTTCAGGGTGGTTCGACGGGGCAAGGATAGGTGGTTGTAGCCACCTTCCAGTTGTAGCAGGAGAACATAGGGGGTTGTAGTCTCCTTCTGGTTGTAGCCAGAGAATTTGGGAGTTGGATATTCCCTCAAGTTGTAACCTGAGAAACTAGGGGGTTAGAGCCTCCTTCCAGTTGCAGCTGGAAAACAAAGGAAGTTGGTGCTTCCAATGAATATAATTCTTCAAGACATATAAGATAAATCATTCCATGGTTTTCTCTCGATTTGGGTTTCCACGTAAAACACTGGTGTACTTTGTATGTGTGTGATTGTTCATTTCTTATTGATCATTATTGGATAATAATTCTACATTGATATAACACTTGTATTATTTGGAGAAAAATGATTATAATTACGCTATTATTGATTCACCCACCCCTCTCAGTAATCTAACAATTGATATCAAAGCAAGTTCCTTAAGAAATCGGTTTAACCACTGAAAGGTAGATCATGGAGAGTACCAACTCATATAAAAATGGAATACCACACTTTGATGGACAAAAGTATGCTTTTTGGAGCATAAGGATGAAGACATATATACAAGCACAGGGGTTTGAAATTTGGAAATCAATTGTAGATGGATACATAGTACCAACAATTCCACCAACAAATGACAATGTAGTGAAACTTGGTCAAAATAATTCCAAAGCTACAAATGCACTTTTGAATGGTCCCACTGAAACATTATTCACCAAAGTTTCACATTGTAAATCCGCCAAAGAGATTTGGGACAAGCTTCGAAATATTTATGAAGGAGATACAAAAGTCAAAGAAGCAAAACTTCAAACTTACAAAGGTTAGTTCGAACAACTAAAAATGAAGGAAGATGAGAATATTGCAGCCTACTTCTTAAGAGTTGATGAAGCAATGAATGCAATCATAGGATTGGGAGAAGAAATCGAAGAATCTATAATTGTTCAAAAGGTAATAAGATCTCTTCCTATGAGATTCAACCCTAAGATATCAGCACTAGAAGAAAGATCGGATCTGAACTCAATAAGAATGGGTGAACTGCATGGAATCTTCACAACATATGAAATGACAATTGAATAGGAAAATTCATATGTAAAAGAAGCAATCTTCAAAGAATCCAAAAGATCAAATCAAAAGAAAAAGGAACAAGAATAATATAGCAGCAGTGGTGATGTCTTGAAAGATGATGAAGAAGTGGCCAACTTCGTCAAAAGACTGAATAAGGGAACCAATGGTAGGTATAGAGGTAAGATTCTTTTAATTTGTTTTAATTGTGACAGTATTGGTCATTTTTCTAACAAATGTCCTCATAAGGAAAAGAGAAATGATGAAGCTTACTAAAAAGACAAACACACATATAAAGGAAAAAGAACTACAAAGAAATATTTCAAGAAAATCTTATGCATCAAAGAATACATCTCATCATCAGATGGAGATGAAATCAGTGACAGTGAGACAGGAAGAGTTATATTCATGGCAGTAAAAGATCTTGACAAAGAAGACTCCGAAGAAGAATATGAAGAAGCCGAAAAAGGATATGAAGAAGTCGAAGACGAAATTGAAGAGGCAGAAGTTGACTATCTAGAAGAATTAATGTGTGCCATATAAGTTATTAGAAGAGAAAAGAAGAAAAACAAGAAACTACAAGTAGAACTAGACAAGAAAAAGGACACTCGCGAACTAGAACAAATGATAACAAGATTGAAGTTTCAAATAGAAGAAGATTAAATAATTGAAGAAGCACTCAAATAACAACTAGAAGAAAAGGACAAGATCATTGGAAACTTGGAAGTAGAGATTGTCACACTCAGAAAGGATATTCAAAAAAAAAATATGCAGAATCGCTCAAAAGTTCTGGATGACATTATCAGCAGTCAAAAATCTCATCTTGACTAGTATGGACTTGGATACAATCAGACAGAAAAGGGATCAAGTTCCAAAACAACAGAGCAAGAAAAAAATCCAAAAATCTATGCAGAAACAATCAAAGGGGATAGGAATATGTACAAGGAAGATTCCAAGGACACTCCTCCACCAAGAAGATTCAGATTTAAGAATAAAAAACAGACAAATAGGCCTCAAGAAGAAGAAGGATTCATAAGAGAACCTTCTTTCAAAAGATCTTCAACTCCCAGGTATCAAACTATATTTTTTGGTTTATGTTATGCATGTAATAATTTTGGACATAAAGCTATGAATTGCAGAGCTAAAAACAAGAAAAATAACAAATTTGAGAGTCATACGGAAAGGGGTTACTCAAGAAGACCTAGTGAAACACAAACAAGAAGTTACAACAGGTTTGAATCTTTGAGCACTGAAGTGGAATGTTACAAATGTAACAATTTTGGACATGTGGCCAAAAATTGCAAAATGACAGTCCCTCCTAAATAACCTCAACAGAATAGCAACAATCACATATAAGAACCTCAGAAAATGACATGGATAAGAAAGCAAGATCAGTATAGCAATGAAGAATGCATAATCGCTCTACAAGATGAGAAGAAGAAACACAGTTGGTATGTTGATAGTGGGTGTTCAAAACACATGATAGGTGATAGAGACAAATTTCTTACATTACAAAAGGAAATAAATGGATTAGTCTCCTTCGGAAATGATAATTCAGCCAAAATCATTGGAGAAGGCACGGTCCAAATTGGGAACAAGAATAAAAAGGCACAAAANCACACTTAGAAGATTATGTTTCATATCTTCTAAGTGTGGTCAAATGTGTGACCAAGGTCATAAAGTTACTTTCGATTCACAAAAGTGTGAGATAAGAAGAGAAGGTTCAGGGAAATTGGTCGATACAGCTACAAGAACTTCAAACAACATATATGTGTTAAATGAAATTGGAATGAAATGTGTTTTCTAGGAAAGGAAGATTAAAGTTGGCTATGGAACAGAAGAATGGGTAACATGCATTTTGATAACCTTGTCAAAGTCAGCAAAAGAGAAGCAGTCAGAGAAATGCCCCAGATCATGAAACCAACCAAAACTTTATGAAATCATTGTCAATAAGGAAAGCAAACTAAGGGTAGAGTAATTATTGATCCAAGCATTGTCAACCAACCAACACTTTATGCAAACATTGTCAACGTTGGTCAATCGTCTTAGGGTAGAGTAATTATTGATCCAACATTTTAAACTGGGTCAATTTTCTAGGTAACTAGATTAGGATATAGAATTAGCATGTTTTATTTAAATAAAATTGATGAAAGGTTGATTAAATGCCTTTGATTTGAGTTAAAATGATGTATTTTTGACCAATTGGTGACAAAATGAAGGAAGGGGAATAGCAAAAACCCATAAAATGTTTTTATCCTAAATTCGGAAGTGATATGACAAACTTGGCGCTTTTTGTTAAAAGGCACACTAATCTCAGTGACTGATCAAAGTGTGCTCATATCTACGGTCAACAATGAATA
>JASDQU010501488.1:27271-61392 GCA_032191745.1 Picea mariana | reverse complement strand
TAAACCGCCAAACCACTCATCCATACCACCTTCACACTCCGCCACCACACCAGGGATGATTTTAAGGATGAAAATTTATTTTAAAATGTAGAAACCTTAGCGAATATTACTAATCCTTCATATGCTAAATATAAATGATTGACGATATTTTTGTAAAAATATTCAAATTTCTAAGGATTTTGTATATTTTTTATAAAATTTTGGTGATTCTTAAGGTAAAATAATTTTATCCTATAGAATTTGGGCGAATCATTTTTAAAATAGCGAATCTCATTTTTGGAAAAACCATGGAAAATTAACCCATGAGCAAAATTTAGCCCCTAAAATCATCCCTGCGCCACACTCCACTACCCTGCATACATGTCACACTCCACTCACTTGTCGCTCGTCACATCCCATCCACCCGTTGGCCATTCATTACCCTCCAAGTCACCTCCATCCACCCGTTGGCCAATCAATGTCATTGTCCATGACCGTTACCCATCCAACTCACCATCTGCTCCATCAGGGAAACCCCATTCAACCATTTAACCCCATTTTTCTACCATTCCCATACTGTTCATCGATTGAGACACAGTCGACGCCACCATTTCGTGTTATCAAATACAACCACCATCAAGCTTACAGTCAACAACCACCATTAAAACCGGATAAACACATTCAATGTCTTTTTCTATTGCAGATATCCATTTGATGATGGCGCCCAAATCCAAATCCTCTGATATTGAAGAAAATCATTTCTTCCCTCCTCTCGTTGACCTAGATCGTATCCCCCTAGCCGATAAAGACTATCTAATTTCAAAGACGAAGCGTGAATTCAACTTCTTCTAATTACACTTTTGGCTCAAAGATATTTTTCTGGACCAGAGTGATGATATCAGACTCTGGCAGTCCAATCTCCCATTATACCAAGTTCGCCAGACATACCATTTCCCCAATTTTTCCATGAAATGTCAAGCACACTACCTTCCCAACCAAAGGGCCATTGTCTCTTCGTCTGGAGAAACTCTTTTCACCATTACCCCTAAAAAGATAAATCAAATACCGCAGATACCCAGAAATGATTCTTCCTCCCCCTTCTCCATTGAAATCTTGACCGAGATCTACTAGAAACAATCTTTCCCACAGAGAGCTCAGATCTTTGAAATCTTCCTACCTAAAAAGGCACAATTGCCCAAAAAGAACCCCCCATACCATTCTTCCATTTTCTCAGTCAAAGGAAACTAGATCATTTCTTCCTTATGTAGCTTTCTAGGATACTATTCCGATGAATGGGTAGATGAACTCATTATGGGTTTCCTATCAATTTTCTCCACTAAAGAAAAGGAAACAATTCAATTTGACTACATCCAGTTTCTAGCCGACAACATCCATGCACAACTCTTCAATTTTTCCACAGAGGGTATGTTCAGCTATTCTTCAATATTGGTGTACCTGTTCCTCTTCTTCCAAGAAGATAAATTTTTATTCTCCCTCTAGAAGGTGGATCAAAATGGTAATACTCAACCTGTGACCTCATGGAAATCAATAGTGAGAAAGAATTCATATGAGTTCAACTTCAAATAGTTCATTGACCAATTCTACCATCCAGTGGTATGCATGCTCAGTGGAAGAACAGAGCCAAGGATAAATGAGGAAGTTCAGAGAGTTCTGCACCTGTCGGACCTAGACAAAATAGGATATTGGTACCTTTATCGGGATCATATAGAAATCAGGGTCTACGGGTGTGAATTACCTTCTTACAAGCTACCTAAATACCTACTTGTTAGAATATTTGCCTTGGAATACATCAAGCAAATGATCAACTCAAACGATATTCACTTTGTGGCATTCAATAAGAAGCAACAACTCAGGATCAAAGGTCAGATGGGTTCTTTCATTTGCAACAACAGACTTGTAGGGGAAGAAGCCAACAAGTTGTTAAAGGAAATGAAGTTCAGCCTAAGATTCCCATGGCACTATGACCCCTGTGGCGTTATTGCAGAAACCATTCTTAAAAACAATATTTCTCCTTATGCTCATGTGCCCAAACGTGAAATTGAAAAATTCATGAACCAGATAGAGTGGCAGGAAAACACTTTGCTATATACAAAAAAACATCCTTCACTTGCCATCATTTCACATACCATCACTCTATAGGTATAAGCAAAGAAGAGAGCTAGGAAATAAATCTCTCCTTTAGTCACAAAAGTATCAGCAGATGATTTCTAGGTTTATAAGAAGAGGACCAAAACCAACCATACACCTGACAGGTCCAGAGAAGAAGAAACTCAATCCACCATAGTTATGGAGGGACCACATTCATCACCCTTCTCAGGAAGCCAACATATAATTTCCACTTCCTCATCCAAGAAACAAACATATACCACATTGTCAACTAAGTCCTCACAAGAACCTTCAGGGCTTAATATCTTTGAGAAGTATAACTTGATAAAAAAGAAGAATGAGTTGCTCACTAACAACACCTATGCACAGTTTTTGAAGAAAACATCAACAACACAACACAAGTTATTATATGCCTTCGAAATAGAGAAAGGAAGGATGCACATGGTGTTCTTTCAAGCACAGGTTCCACATCCCAAGGCAGTTTCTGATTACAAGAGGGCAACATTTGAATTTGATGTCAAAGAGGTGCATCCATCTGATCGAATGGATATGCACGGAAAAACTGGGGAGATGATTTTATCCACCTTGGAAAACACCTCCATGACTGCTGAAAAATTACAGGTCTCTTTAAACAATGTCCAGTCTCAGCTGAATCTAGAAAATGTATCTTCTCTAGCCAAGGACAATAAGACAAAATCTTTGGAGGAGCTAGTATTGAAAATTGGATATGGTCCATCAAATGTTAAATTAGTTGAGGAATTACTAAAAAAGAAAAATGCTGACATTACATCTTTGAGGAAACAACTAAATCTCCCAGCCACTGAAGACTCACAAGCAAAGGAAATGGCTGAGACTGAAGGCCACAAGGAGGAAATGTTGAAATTAATCATGGAGCAGAATGCAAAGATTAAGCAGATGGAGGCCAAACTAGGCAAGTTGGTCAAATAAAAGGAACATAGTGTACCAATGACTATCATACCACTAGAAGCAGTTCTCGTCACAGGAGCTAGTACAACAACAACAACAACTACAACAGAGATCCCTTCAGTCGTTCCAACGACAACTTTAGATGCTTATGAGAAATTGGTGAAGTCAATGGAGGGCATGACTCTGCAAGGAGAAGAGATTAAATGATTGCAAGAAGATATTAATAACCTCCAAAAACTGAAATCCATGTTTCAGTCAAGTTACAACACAGAGATGCACAAGTCACAGAGACTCACTCAGGAAATACAAAAGTTGCAGAAGGAGATAGTCATGGTCAAAACACTGTCAGAAGCCAAGGAAAACATATGGATGGACATCAGCAAGTTAATGAAAAATATTTGGCCACTCATACAAATTGTGTTTGAACAGCATGAACTGGTGCAGAAATCTAGACAAGCCATTGACAAGATAAGGGAAGAATTGGGAGAGAGGCCCACATAAGCCACTAAAATTGTCGGGTTCTTAAATTATGAGACCAAAGAAGATCTCGAGGGTTTGGAAATTGAGGATATGATAGAAATAATCCTTGAGGTCAAGAAATTTTAGACTAGGAATGGATTGATGCTACAACTTGAGGAGAAACCCAGACAATGGACATTGGAGTGTAGAGGTTTTTCAGCAAGGTCGACTCACTACACAAGAAGGGACTTCAGGTTTACTAGTGATCAATGAAAAGTTCATTACTCTATAAAACTAAAAACAAAATATCCTCACAGTAGCGAAAGATGGTTCTAAATTTGCAGGCATACAAGGGAGCATAAATGGCAGGGATTTCTTAGAAACTCTACAGTTGGACCTAAGCATCCAACATGAGATAAAATACATATTCATCACAAAGCCTACTTTCTCCAAGTACATCGAGATGGATGAAACATACAGAAGGCTACTCAAGGTTTCCATCCCTAGTCAAAAGAGATGGGAAGACTTATGTGTGTTGTTGTTCCTGAGTTTATACTTAAGGCTTCAAAGTATAATGTCAAGGCATCCAGAAATGAAGGAGGTTTTAGTGTTTGTGTTTTCTACCTCTGTTATGTGAGAAAAATTCCTAAAAATGAATTAACAGCATAACAACTCAGAGGCCATCTTTCGTGTCTGAGTTAAAGTTAAAAGTATTGGGTGTAATGAGATAAAAACATAAAGTTGTTAGACAAAGCAAGGCATCTATTACAGAAGAATCTTACTTCACCACAGGAGAAGAAAATAGATGACATAACCTTAAATGAAGCATAAAATGTAGCAATCCAATTAACTCACAAGTCTTGTATTTACTAACAGTAAAATAGAGGGAAATCTGTGTGCTATTAAATTACTAAATGAAATGTAACCATAGTAGATGTTGTATTGAATTGCGATCAAACATTCATCAAGGAGATATATAAACAAATAGTAGAATGTATTTGTATTAATCCTCAATGAGGAGAGCATTCTCAACTACATATGGAAAAAATCCAACCTATCTTTAGTCTTTTGAAAATATATTTATACAAGAGGTTCTCAACCCTAGGTGGTTGGAATTCTCGTTATTCCTAGATAATAACGGTTACAAAATGAAAACCTTAACCATTTCATTTGGTTCTTCTCTATCTTTTTCTCATATCGGTAGAAATAGATATGTACATGTTACTTCATTGATTCTTTGAAGTACTCCCTTTTCATCGGTCAAGACATTCCACACACCTGCTTAGAAATTGTACTACTAGTCTAGAAGGTTCTGTCACATCTTTTGCCTCAAAAAGATACAACTTCTTTTGTAATTGTGGTAACCTGTCTTCTATCCTTTTATCTTCAGAAATCATTGACAGTAACTATAAATTTGGCTTTACCAACCATCTATCTATTTGAGCGATGTCAACCTTCTTTAGCTGTGAAATCTCAGCCTGAGGTGCCTCTAAGCTTTCTTTGATGTCAAGTTGATGTTTTACAATATTTATTTGTCCTATTATTTCAAAACCATCATCCTTTCCGAGGCCTAGTGATTCTTTATTAAGAAAATGAAAAACCTCTTCACAATCCTCTTTTATTTACTTGGTCATTCTTTTACTCTCGGCTATATTGGCCTCCCATGTCTTTAATATTATATCACCTATGACCTGTTTTACAACAATCAATCTAGGAGTTATAGATATTTCTTCTCTAGCCAATGACACACCGCTTCTTGAAAAGTGGTCCAGGCTAAAAGTAGTCTTTCTTTCTATGAAACCAATATTATCCAAAGATTGGTTTACTTCTCGAAAATGATTTTGGATGATTTCTACCTTAGCAAAAAGGTTTTGTTGTGCTATTTCCAATTTATTTAGCACTTCCAATGCTTGAGCTTGAAACAATGTTATATCCACAAGTATTTTCTCAGTGGAACTGACCTTGTCTTGTAATTGTTTTACCAACTCATCTTGCTGGATAGTCCGTCTTTCTTATCCATCTCATCAAGATTGGACTTGAGAAGTTGGATTTATTGTTTATCACTAGCTCTAACTTGTTCAATCCCTTTATTGAATTCATCTCTAACATTCTTTTCTATAGTCTCTATTTGATTTTGCAATTGACTTATCACCTGATTCTTTTACTTCATTTTTTATTTCAGATTATCAACTGAGAATAGGTTAGTTTTTGAAAAATCTCCCAAAGAGCATGCTACCTCTGTATCAAAGTATTCTTCTTCCAAATTTTTTCCATCCAATAATACTATGTGCTTTTTGACAGTTGCACCTTCTTTCTGGTGTATTTCTTTCTTCACCACATCTTTCCTTTTCTTACTGAAAACGAAATCGGAAGGAGGTATCTCTTCAATATGGATAGGTGTGAGATATCCTATGAGTATTAACTCGGCATTAGAGTTTCCTCTGGTGAACTGTAATGGCATGACAACCTGAATGGGGCTGCCGATTTCTGTGGATACTTGTTTTCCGGTTCCATCTATAGTCTATTTATCTGATGAAGACAATGGCCTATCTTCTCCTTTATTTTCTAGTGTCTCTACTTGATCTTTGGTCTCATTATCTAATATCTCTATCTTCGAGATATCTTCCCTCTAAGTCGAGGCCTCAGATTTCTCTAATTTTTCCAAGGCTTCTTGTTTGCTAAAGCTTATATCTTCTAGATTTTGGGTCTTCGTTTGTTGTGTAGTTGGATACATTGGGTTTTACCCTTGTAATACCTTTAGAAGACTACTTCTTTAGTGCTTTTGGAAGTTGTAAAAATCAATCATTTTATCAGGTGATAGAGCTCGAACTCGGATCAAAACTTCTGGGTAAGATTTTACCCCTCGAAACATTTCGTCCTATGGGGAATATTCATGTTCATACTTTTTAAGATTGAAACTGGCCATATGGTTACCCATGACCTTCTGCGGGTTGTGCTTCTTGAATTCAATGTTAACCAACTTTATTTCTTCTAGGGCCGCAGCCTCCACTTTGGAGTGGTCAAAATCCAATAAAGAAAATGCACCAATATGTAAAAATAAAGTGGAGGATTGATCTGAAGTCTGGCTACCACCAGGTCCTGATAGAACAAACAGATGTATGGAAGACCGCCTTCAAGTCAAAGGAAGGAATTTTTGAATGGTTGGTCATGCCCTTTGGTTTGACAAATGCTCCAGCTACTTTCATGAGGATGATGGACGATATCCTGCGACCATTCACCAATACTTTTGTAGTGGTGTATCTGGATGACATTCTAATTTAAAACAAGACTTGGGCTTAACACTTGCAGCATATTCAACAAGTTTTGCACACCCTGCGGCATCACAAGCTATACGCCAACCTGGAAAAATGATCCTTTGGCATGGACAGGGTCCATTACCTAGGTTACATCATTGATCAACATGGCATACATGTGGATCTAGCCAAGATCCAAGTCATCCGTGACTGGCCAGCCCCAACAACACTCACTAAGCTTCAGAGCTTCTTGGGACTTACTAATTTCTACCACAGGTTCGTGTTGGGTTTCTCCCATATTGCATGGGCCCTCATCCAAATAAACAGGGGTGGTGGTAAGGAGAAATTTGCGTGGGGCCGGTCCCAACAACAAGCATTCGATGATTTGAAGTAGCGCTTATGCTCAGCCCCAGTGCTTTCACTACCATACCTGAAACATCCCTTTGAGATTGAGACAGATGCTTCAGACTATGCTATGGACGTCGTTCTCACTCAGCACGGCCACCCCCTGGCCTATCATAGTGAGACACTGTCAGATACTGTCCGTGAGTACCCTACTTATGACAAAGAAATGTACTCCATTGTGCAAGCATGCTGCTAGTGGAGACATTACATTCTTGGGAAGGAGACATTCATCCACATTGATCATAAGCCACTATAGTTCATGCAGACAGCGAAAACTGTAGAATGACCGCCATCAAAAGTGGTCCACATACTTGTAGCAATTCCACCTCAACATCAAGTATAAAATAGGAAGCACCAATTGCGTCGCTGATTGCCTCAACAGACCACCAATCATGGCACTAACCACGGTGCTAGAATCTTGGGTCCATGAGACATCTGGATGGCCCCAACTCTATGAGACAGACCCTGACTTCGCCACCACCTACCAAATGTTGGGTGCAAATGCAGTTGCCGATAATTTCCATCTTCAGGATGGGTTGTTGTGTCGTCTGGGCCATATCTATGTTCCATCAAGTGAGCGAGTGAAGATGATCTAGGAATCCCACTACAGTCGGGTGGCAGGACACTTCGACATCGAAAAGATAGTGGCGATGCTACAGAAACATTTCTACTGGCTGAAACTTTGATAGGAGGTCGGCAAGTATATCAGGTCCTGCACTACCTACGCTATTGCCAAACCGACCACTAAGAAACAGGGCCTGTACACCCCTCTTCCTACTCCTGACAGACCATGGGAATCCATCTCAATGGACTACATGTTGGGCCTCCCATCCACCAAGAAGGGAAATGACTTTGTTTTTGTGGTTGTTGATCGATTTTCTAAGATGGCGATTATGGTTGCCAGTAAGAAGAGCATCACAACAGAGGCCATTGCCAAGCTCTTCTTTGAATGAGTCTAGGTACATTTTGGAATCCCACAAACCATTGTCTCATATCGGGATAGTCAATGTGGTCAAGCCTCTAGTCACTGTTGAACACCAAGCTCACCAAATCCACGGCCTTCCACCCCCAGACAAATGGCCAAACCGAGGTTGTAAATCGAATGATTGTGCATATCCTTCGCATGTATAATTCAAAGAACCCTCAAACATGGGATAAGAGCCTTCCCTGTGTCCAACATAGCTACAACTGAGCCTTGCATAGCTCAACTGGCCACAGCCCCTTTCAACTGGGGTTGGGATTCCAACTATTGGGTCCCATAGATGTTTCACTTCCCCTTACGGTCACCTCAACTGAATCATCTCCTGCTCCAACTGAAGCTCACAAAGCCACCTGGTTCATTGAGCAAATCCAGCACATCCACCAACAGGTTCAAGATATCCTACAGAAGTCCAATGACAAGTAAAAACAGCGCCATGATCAACATTGGGTGTTGCATAAGTTTCAGGTGGGCGACAAAGTTTGGTTGCACTTGCAGAAAGAATGCCTTACAGGACCCCATCGAAATATTCCCCCACTCCGTTATGGAACGTACACTATCACCAAGGCCATGGGGGATAATTATTTTGAGCCCAACATTCCTCCTTTCCTTGGTCTGCACCCAGTGTTCAATGTGGATCTCCTTCGCCCTTATTTCTCACCATTATTGGACACCTCAGAAGTAGCAGAACAGCTGACACCAAAAGAGCTCAACCTCGACTGCATAGAATAGGCATCCAATGATCATATTGTGGACATACAAATCAAGGGCACTCGACAAGAAAGGATCCAACTTTATCGAGTCGTCAAAGCAAGGCAGCTCCTGCACCAAGGCAAGTGGCTCACCCGGGGCCAAATTCAACAGAAATTTCCTCATCTAATGGGGGACCTCAATGCAATGGATACCACTGCTTCCTAAGGAGGGAGGATTGATCCAGATGGATATCGGTGGCCACCCACCTTTTCCAACTGGCTCAAAACAGTTTTCTGACATTTTTGGTAATTTACTATTTTTAGCAGTTTTTACTTTTGGGGCCATTTTGAGGGCCTAAATGAAGGTTTTTCAGTATTAAGCTCCTCAAAAATAGATGAAGGTATTATTGATTCCCAAAAAGGAATATCCTCAGCGATACCTTTCCAATGGGCTATCACATGCCTAAAACAGAGATCGTATGCAAAAGTTACGACCCCGGGAAGTTGATGTAATAGCTTACCCAAACGGGGCCCACATGACTTTTGACGCTTCATCTTCTAGGGTTAGGTTTTTGGATGTCTAGGGTTCTTCTTACGAATGTGCGCTACCATCACATCTCTTCTCAGAGATAAGCCGCCACCATTCCAGCAAGTTTGTTTCCGTTGCATTTTACAGTTTCAACTTATTTCGTTATTGAATAGAAAACCAGTTTTAATGTATCTCTGTTATTTTGTGTTAAGCACCTGTTAATAATCTGTATTCATTTCGTTCTGCTCATAAAATCCAGATCAATGATTTTATCTTGAAACTCCTAAGGATCTTCTCCTTCCTGCATAATCCAAATAGGGTCATTCTGATTTTCCTAATCAATATGTGTTTCGGAAAACTCATCCACCATATCTAAAGATTGTTTGATTTGTTCATCATCTTCGAAAAATTTCTAGTGTTGTGAATTGTTTGGAATTGAGGGTCTATGCCTCATTTCTATATGATATTTCAGTTTGAAGTCCGTAGTAGGTACAAACGTTGAGGCTACTTTGGCCAATGAATTTTCTTGTTGATTTTCTGTTCTAGGGATGTAGTGAACATTAACTGATGAGAAACAAATTTCAATTAGATCCCAGACACAATTTCTGTAAGACCTTAACCTTCGGTGTTTAGCCTGATACTAACAATTTATCTGTTTTA
The DNA here is from genome assembly GCA_032191745.1 of Picea mariana. NCBI lineage: Eukaryota > Viridiplantae > Streptophyta > Pinopsida > Pinales > Pinaceae > Picea > Picea mariana. The sequence goes on along the minus strand of JASDQU010501488.1, from coordinate 51,381 downwards.
TAATTAATTCCACATCACCATAGTCTTCCAAGTTTTTAATTTTCAACTTCCTAGCAGCCTCTAATCCTAAGACCAAGGCTTCATATTCACATACATTATTAGTGTAATCAATGTACCACTGTAACCTGTAAGAAAAAGGGATAATAAACTCATCTCCAGGTGCCACAAATAGAACTCCAACTCCCGCTCCTTCACAAGATGAAGCACCATCGAAATACATTTTCCAAACTCCAGTACTATATACATCTTTATTTTTTTTTTCTATTTTTTCTTTTTTTGTATAACTTTCTTCTATACAGTCCTCTAAATCATCATCAATGAATAAAATACAATTTCCTAAATCTTGATCTGTGACATAAACATGATAATTATTCGGATTCAGCAGATCACTTATTGTATATGCCAACCGTGTCTCTCTGTACAAGCGGGCAAACTGTCCACCAAAGATTGGGATTATAGCATATGTCATGTCAAGTTGAAGGGATCCTCCCAGTTTGGCGCCCCAAGACCTGGATAAAAACATGTCATACTTTGGAGGTATATCAGCAACAACCACATCCATCAGAACACTTTTTACAGGAATATGTGCACGATTAACCACTAAATCGTTAATCATGCCCACACATTTAATTTTTCTCGAATCAGAAGAATACAGATATTCATATGGTTGAGCAATTTCAAGACCAAGCCTATCCATAATACCTTTGGGCATCACATTATGGGAATCTCTAGAATCCAACATGCAATTATGAAGAAGATGATCATGCACAGTTAGGGTAATGTAGAAAGGAGTGACAGTATCTCTGGCACCTTCAAAATGTGGACCAAAAATTATATTCGGTTTATCATCTTCTAAATTTATGATGTCTACCTGACTTTCAGTATCCGAAAAATTTATCATTTTAGAAATTTGTTTTCTGTATGTAGGGTTTTTTGCCAATTCAACCAGAGGTACATGGATCTTGATCTTATTAATCTCATTTTCTAGATTGAAATTTCCCGTTGTCTTATCGAATTCTCTAGTTTGTATTTCTAACTCCTTTTTTTCTGATTTATCGGTTTGTGTTGCTTTTGTTTCAGTCGGGTTTTTTTTTACAGCCTGGGTTCCGACTTCTTTTATTTTGACATTCTGTGTCTCGGCTAACAGTGAAGCTGTCTCATTATCTTTTCTCTTTGACATAATTTTCTTTGGTTGAGCAGTTGTGATATTTCTATCTCTATGCCTCAGATTATACTTCTGCTGAAGTTCAACCATTATATTATCAACGATTCCTTGATAAGCACATTCTTCTATATTATTTATGCTTTCATCATGATTAGACCAGTATTCTATATTTAGAGACTTTTCATAATCTTGTTTTGTCAAAAAAGATTCTTGGCAATCATCACCAAGATTATTCATATCTTCTTCTAACTCCTCAAAGTTTCGTAGGCCCTCTCCTCCTATAAAATTTTCATTCTTAAAGGGGGCCTGAATCTTTTGATCTTCATTCTTGATCTGTCTTTGTTGGATTTGAGGATTAGGATTTCTTCTAAAATCTTTCCTAGGGAACTGGTCATTCTTAGATTGGTCCAATTCCATTTTCGAGATTTTATTTTACAATTCTTTGATTATTTTTTCCATGTCATCCATCTTATCTTCCGAGTACCTCCCAAATCCATAGGGTTCTTCTTGTTCTCTGTATCGTCTGATTTCTTTATTTCCCGGTTCAAATTTATCTTTTAACTTCCCTGATGCCATCAAATTTGACTCAATTTCTACAACATCATCTTGCATTTTAGTGAGGTCAACAGATCTTCTTTCTCTCAACAACAGAGAAAAATCAGGATCAAAATCCCCAACAAAAGTTACTTTCATTGCAGGTTGGGAAGGTTTAACCTCAGTTGTAATATTATTATACAATTTATTAAATCTTTGAGTAAACTCAAGAATTGTTTCTGAATTTGTTTTCCTTAAATCTCCAAACTCGGTTAGATAATAAAGGTGATATTTTCTTTCTCCCCATTGTCTGATAAAGGAACTTTCTAACTTGTCATATGATCCTATGGAATCTACTGGCAGTCCTTGGAACCAGGTTCTTACCTGTCCTTCGAAGGTTTGAACTAGAAGCCTCGAATAAACATACTCATGCTCAAGGCCAAGGATATCAACGAATTGATCGAATAAATTTATGTGCTCAGTTGCGGTTAAATCTCCCTCTCCAATGAACTTTGGCAGGTTTTTCATATAGTTTTTGGGTAAGTCATGGAGGGGAACTGGGAGGACCAATGGATCATACCTAGTAGCCACTTTAGCAAAAATTCTAGGAGGTAGGGGCGATCCTTAAGTGCCTCCTCCTCCTCCTCCAACACCATGTCCAACACCTCCAGAACCACCTACTACGACCATAGCCATTGATAGTTTAAGAGATGATACTTTGGGATTATAGGAAGGATTTTCAAGAATGTGTAGTGACCGTTTGGTCCCTTCAGGATTAAGTGAAAAAGTTTTAGGAGACAGAAAATTTGAAAAAGAGGAAAAAAGGAAATGAGAGCTAGATTCTTCGGATTTATAGGATGTATAAATAGGAGAACCAATAGGAGTCAAGTCAGGGAATTATATATCTTCTTCAAAACTTTGAGAAGTTGTAATCTTGACTTCGGTAATTGATGAAATATCAATTGAAGCGGGTATTGAGATGGATTGTTTACCTTTATTGGTAAAGGAGACAGTTGGAGCAGTCTCAGATTTAATCTCGGGTGAAACCAACTCGGGTTTTAGGATTTCATCTTCGATTCTAACAGTAAATGTTTCTTCATAAAAGACTTGGGAAAAATATTCTTGTGGAGTTAACTTCTCAAATAAAACCCTAGTATCAGAATTGGGTTGATAAACTTTACTTGTTGATGCAATAGTTTTTTTTAGGTGTTCCCTTGGTTTCAAAAGTTTTTCAGGGTCAGATACAGGCAAAATATGCTTAATGTCTGGATTGTTTCTGGTATATCTTTGACTAAATTCTAGTTTATTAGTTCACTATCAAAGAGAGAAACTTACGAACATCATTCTCTCAAGGAAAAATAACTTCATTTCTCCATCCTTGGAAATGACGCCAAAAAGATGTTGTTCCCAAGTTTATACTTAAGGCTTCAAAGTATAATGTCAAGGCATCCAAAAATAAAGGAGGTTTTAGTGTTTGTGTTTTATACCTCTGTTATGTGAGAAAAATTCCTAAAAATGAATTAACAGCATAATAGCTCAGAGGTCATCTTTTGTGTCTGAGTTAAAGTTAAAAGCATTGGAAGTAATGAGAGAAAAGCATAAAGTTGTTAGACAAAGAAAGGCATCTATTACAAAAGAATCTTACTTCGCCACAAGAGAAGAAAACAAATGATGTAACCTTAAATGAAGCATAAAATGTAGTAATCCAATTAACTCACAGGTATTGTATTTACTAACAGTAAAACAAAGGAAAAGTTGTGTGCTATTAAATTACTAAATGAAATGTAGCCATAGTAGATGTTGTACTAAATTGCGATCGAACATTCATCAAGGAGATATATAAAAAGATACTAGAATGTGGAAAGACAGAAGAACACATAACTCAAATGAACGAAATGTGGAATCTCTGATCTATATTTATATTAATCTTCAATGAGGAAAGCTTTCTCAACTACATATGGAAAAAATCCAACCTATCTTTAGTCTTTCGGAAATATATTTATGCAAGAGGTTCTCAACCCTAGGTGGTTGGAATTCTCGTTATTCCTAGATAATAACGGTTACAAAATGAAAACCTAAACTGTTTCATTTGGTTCTTCTCTATCTTTTTCTCATACCGGAAGAAACATATATGTACATGTTACTTCATTGATTCTTTGAATTACTCCCTTTTCCTCACTCAAGACATTCAACACACCTTCTTAGAAATTGTACTACTAGTCTAGAAGGTTTTGTCACATCTTTTGCCTAAAAAAGATACAACTTCTTTTGTAATTGTGGTAATCTGTCTTCTATCCTTTTATCTTCAGAAATCATTGACTGTAACTGTAAATTTGTCTTTACCATCCATCTATCTATATGAGCGATGTCAACTTGATTTAGTTGTGAAATATCAGCCTGAGTTGCTTCTAATCTTTCTTTGATGTCAAGTTGATGTTTTACAATATTGATTTGTCCTAGTTTCTTAGAACCATCATCCTTTCCGAGGCCTAGTGAATCTTTATTAAGAAAATGAAAAACCTCTTCACAATCCTCTTTTATTTCCTTGGTGATTCTTTTACTCTCAGCTATATTGGCCTCCCATGTATTTAATATTATATCACCTCTGACATGTTTTGCAACAGTCAATCTGGGAGTTACAGATATTTCTTCTCTAGCCGATGACACAACTGCTTCTTGAAAAGTGGTCCAGGCTGCAGTAGCCTCTCTTTCTATGAAACCAATATTATCCAAAGATTGGTTTACTTCCTGAAAATGATTTTGGATGACTTATACCTTAGCAAAAAGGCTTTGTTGTGCTATTTCCAGCTTCTTTAGAACTTTCAATGCTTGAGCTTGAAACAATGTTATATCCACAACCATTTTCTCAGTGGAACTGAGCTTGTCTTGTAATTGTTTTACCAACTCATCTTGATGGATAGTCTGTCTTTCTCTCACTTGCATATTCTTATGCATCTCATCAAGACTGGGCTTGAGCATTTGGATTTCTTTTTTATCACTAGCTCTAGCTTTTTCAATCCCTTTATTGACTTCATCTCTAACATTATTTTTGTAGTCTTTATTTGATTTTGCAACTGACTTATCACCTAATTCTTCTGTTTCATTTTTTCTTTCAGATTATCAACTAAGAATAGGTTAGTTGTTGCAAAATCTCCCAAAGATCCTACTACCTTTGTAGCAAATTCTTCTTCTTCCAAATTTTGTCCATCCAATAATACTCTGTGTTTTTTGATAGTTGCACCTTCTTTCTGGTGTATTTCTTTCTTCACCACATCTTTCCTTTTCTTACTGAAAAAGAAATAGGAAGGAGGTATATCTTCAATAGGGATAGGTGTGATATCTCCTATGAGTATTACCTCATCATTAGGGTTTCCTCTTGTTAACTATAATGGTGTGACAACCTGAATGGGGATGTCGATTTCTGTGGATACCTGTTTTCCGGTTCCATCTATAGTAAATTTATCTAATGAAGACAGTGGCATATCTTCTCCTTTCTTTGCTAGTGTCTCTACTTGATCTTTGGTCTAGTTATCTAATATCTTTATCTCCAGGATATCTTCCTTCTGAGTTGAGACCTTAGATTTCTCTAAGTTTTTCAGGGCTTCTTGTTTACTAGAGATTATGGCTTCTGGATTTTGGGTCTTTGTTTGTTGCATAGCTGGAGACATTGGGTTTTAACCTTGTAATACCTTTGAAATACTACTTCTTCAGTTATTTTGGAAGTTGTAAAAATCAATCATTTTATCAGGTGATAGAGCTTGAACTCGGCTTAGAACTTCTGACTAAGATTTCGCCCCTCAGAACATTTCTTCCTGTGGGGATTCTTCATGTTCGTACTTTTTAATATTTCAACTGGCCATATGGTTACCCACGACCTTCTGCGAGTCATGCTTCTTGAATTCAATGTTAACCAACTTTATTTCTTCTAGGGCCACAACCTCCACTTTGGAGTGGTCGAAATCCAATGAATAAAATGCACCAATCTGTAAGGGAAAAGATTGCCATACCTTTTTCTGCACTGGTTTGAGCTCTTTTCTAATCTTGTCGAGTACGGTTTGTCATGCAACCTTGTGGCACACCAGTCGGTTTGGTAAAAATTGCGATAAAGCATATCGGGGAACTGAACAACCGAAAACTCTGATATAAGAGAAGTGTTCCTCGATGTACTAGTATTCCAATTTATCCAGATTAGCCACAACTGTGTCTGAAATTATAGGAGGTGAGTGATCAAATATAGCAATGTGCATCGACACCGCTACCCAATTACAGATATCATAAAAGAAATCCTTCCTCTTGTCTTCCCAGAGTTTTGAATAATAAATATGAATTGGTTCTACACTATCTGGAGTCCAACTCCATCCCATCAATGGGAAAGGCGTCATGAAATAGATGGCATCCATAATATAAGATGACATGAAGAATGAAGTTGATTTCCCTTTGGATTTCTTTGCCTGGTATTATGTAATTTCATTAGCTAGACTATCCGACAATATCTTGGAGTCGAAAGAATATCCTTCCATTACTGTGTGTATAATGGGTACCCATGGTAGAAAGAAATGGGTTGTGTTCTCTTTTCCATAGAGTCTACACATCATCATGGATATATACATGAATTGCGGTTCTAGAGATGAGATTGACTATATGCTGTGACAATTGACTCTGAACTTTTCAGGGCATGAACACCAGCCCTTGATCAAGTTGGAAAGACTCTTTCCATATTGATCACACTCCTTATTAAAATTCACTAGAAAATTGGCATTATAAATGAATTTTGGCATGGAAGACAGTTTATACATCACCTGTATGTGTTCCGGCCGAAATGACCCAACAACTACCTTCTAAGAATTGAATATAGTTCTAGTTGGGATATCCACATGATCCAATGGCCATTTAATCATGTCATTGTAGGGTAAAAGACTTGGCCTTGTTGCTACCTTATGCATCTCTGACTGAGAAATAGTCTTGTATTTGGTAGATAAGTCTTCATTTTCGTTGTTGCTTGAATCATCAGGGCAGTTTACCAGCTCGTATTGTAGGATGTTGAATACATTCGTCCATATTTTAACTGTGTTTATACTTCTGGGTGAGGTGTTGGAGATAACCTCTGAACTCTGGCCTGAACTCTCACTAGTTTCTTTAGCTTCTTTTCATGGCGGCATGGTAGCAGTTCTTAAAACAAACCTGCTATTTGTCACATAAAACACACAGGACTGAGTATCTTGTTAAACAAGCTCTACCAAAATGTGAATGTAATTGAAAAAAAAAAAAAAACTTTCTTTCCTTAGACGCCTCGACCTGCATATACCTCTACTGACAATACGTTTAATTCATTTAATAAAAATATTTGGGTATTAAAGAAGGATTTTATTTGAAATCATTTCTCCAAGCTGGTCATTTAATAACATTAATGATCAATTTCCGTGATCGAAAAAGAAATTTGAAATCACCCATATCGCGATCAGCATAAACTCAATGGTAAAATAAAAGTGTTTTATTTTGTTAATAAATTGAGTTTATGCAATTAATTGATTATATTTAACCTTAATACATTTCGGGGTTTTGGGTTAAACTATTTCAATTCAAGCTATGATTCTCGAATCACGAAATCGCGATTGATTAAATAATATTAATCATGTTTAACATTTATAAATAATCGTGATTAATTAATGATTTCACGACTTCGCATATCAAGGGTTTAAGTTATCGTTTGAGGCAAGATTCCTGAAACACGAAGTTGTGATAAGGTTAGTTATCGTTAATCATTTTAATTGTTTAATTAACTCGATTTAATTCAAGCTAGTTTCACGACTTCGCATATCATGACTTTGGAGTTCTTTGTATGTCTAACTGTTAGTATTTTGATACTTTGAAAGCTATCTTTAGTGATTTAGATTTTTAACGAATGGGCGGCTCCACAACTTGAAAAGATTTTAGACCATTGGATTAATCAAGAGACTTTATCGATGGTAGTATCCAAGTGCACATTTATCCTTATTTAAACAAAATGAAACTTTTTAAGTCTAATTCTTTATAAAAATATATATGTTTCAACATGCGTTACTGGAGTAAAGGTGACCGGGACATCCGAGTCAGCATGAGGAAGATATTCAAATTTGAGTTGATAAATCACCAACTACTCTCCCTAGAATCAACGCTTAGGATTTGAACAGATCATAAGCAGTCCTATTATTTTGTAATTTGTAATCTAGTTAGTTAGATTTTTTCTCCACCATATCCTATTCATTAATGATAGGATCAAATGTAATTGTTGTGTAAATACTTCTCACTTTGAAGTATAGAGGGTTTATTTTTGTGCCCAGGAAGCTATCTTTGTAATTTTTTTTTAGAAGATTGACCAGTAATGAAAAGACTGTATCACAAGATTCTTGTGTTTGGATGTTGGTGATGTTCATCTTTCTCTGTTAATGTTTATCTTAATCTATAATCATTTTTGTTTTATGTTTCTAATCGTTTAAAGGAAGTTAATGAACAGAATTTGTCTCGTGCACTATGTTTCTAGTGTTTAGCGATCAACATGTTATTCATCTGATATTAATCAAAGAGATTATTAATTACTTCTTTGCTTGATTGACTATCTCACCTATTTTATCTTTCCACCACATTTAAATTTAATAGATCTGACATTCTCACTATCTCGCCCTCTGAAGAAACTTTATAAAAATTGTATTTGATCTTAATATTTAACACATACCCCATAGCCCATTGAATGTTTAAATCAATACTTCAACCAATCCTTATAAACAAAACAACAACTTAGATTATTTTAACTAGCCTAATATATAAAACTCAAACAGATCTAAATCCTATAGAGAGACCCCTCTCTGAAACTGGCAGGGCTAGATCCCAGTTTCGAAAGAGGTTTTGGTAAGTAACCTTTGTCAATTTATTCTACCCTTAACAACCTCTGGAAATTACAGAGTGCTAATAGTGCCTTTGATGAAAAAAAACAAAATTTTGTCTCTGGTCCTAAACATGGCTTCTCAAATAAGGTTGTTCAGAAATAGTTCTTTACAATTCTCCAAAAAAGGGTCTCTTCCCAAAATCATCGACCTTTTAAAAAAGGTCAATCATTTTATTTATAAAGAATCACTAAATAAAAATAGTTGCTACAAGTTTAATTTAAGTAAAACAAAATAGTGCCACATGGTGCTTGATCTCTTTGTTCTCTATATTTGATGATCTTATAACTCAACCGCTGCAGAATTCCATGAGCCTTGATTGGATGTTCCATAAAATGTTGCATTTGACCTGCTGCCATGCTTGCCAGCTATGCGATCTCCACTGCCCATGTTGAGTCTTGTTCTACATGTCGCTTGACTATGTCATGCATATCGACAAAGTCTTCAGGTGAGGAAAATTATGGGAGGCCAATCCCTTTCATCTCCTGATTGATGTTTTCCCAACCTTTTTCGCACTTAGCCCACTTCCTCTGTATCTCCTGCTGAGGTTACATGGCCATACTTACCCAGTATTTGACTTCTTTCCTAATCCAAGAGGTGATTCTATCCCTTAGCACTGAAATACCATGCTCCTCTGTGTCACATCCCTTCTGCACTGCACTGATGTAGTCAATTCTTTCCACTGCTTGGTATGATTTTTCATACCATCTCTCCACGTCCTTGAAAGTTGTCAGTTCCATAAGGGTATCTTCTCTAAAATTAGCTATAACTATAGTGAAAAGATTTTTTTTTTCTTGTGCATTTTTCATAAGCATCTTGGAACTCACTCTTCAGAAACACCATGGCTTGCGTCCAGTCTTGACAGTATTTTTCCAATTGGCATAGATGATCTAGCTCCTTTAGTGCAGTGGCTAGTTCCTTTTCATCTCTCCTTGCTCGATCCAACATGGCAATGGTGATATCCATCCCTGCACCAATGAGATCAAATGTATTTTCATGTTTTGTACTGAGAACCTTCTCCTTTGTGGTGATGAGAATCGAGCTATCCAGCATGAGTCTTCCCTTCTTGGTGGTCCTTTTCATGATAGCTTTCCTCTTCCTTTCATAAATGATCACCTGTATATCAGGACCTCATCAACAGGATCAATAATTTGTTGTTCTCCCCAGGTTAGAGTGTTTTCTAGGCTCCCTGTTGTGTGTATTTGTTCTAGGACTATTTCCCATACTTCTTTCATATGCTTCGATGTCTCGACCTTCGTTTGGTGTTCATCGGCTAGTGAGGTGTCGGCCAAAATTGAAGAGTCAGTGATAGGTTCGGTACTTACTTGGTGATCGGCTATTGAAGTGTCGATCTCTTGATGTTGCACTTCCTCATTTTTTCCACCTAATCCTAGATTCTCTTTGAAGTTGTCTTTTGGAGACCCTGACAGGTCAAGAAACTCAGTGTCTAAGAGAAGTTCGGCCTCATGGTCTCCCTGTGGAGGGTTTTGAATTGATGCATCAGGACTTGGAGTAGATGTTTTCTCAGGTTCCTTCCCCTCTCTAATCGGTATCGGAGTTACTAGTGAGACCTCTAAACTCTCGTCATCGTCATAGATGGTTATTAGATCAAACAGGGGATTTGGCACACCTATTTCACCTGGTATTCTTGGACTTTCAAATTGGGTTGGAATGGTCACTAGTGATCTAATCTATGGTGATGGAACTATGGGGTTTTCTAGATCAGTGATTTCCTCCAGTTGTATTGACTCTGAGCCATTTGGATCCTCTTAGATTGTAATTGGGTCATCTGATGGGATCCTAATCATTTCTATGATTTGAGGATCATTCTCTAGCTGATCGATAACTCTATGGGATCCTTCTAGTAACACCAACCCTATCCTTTGTGCCTCTGTGGTTTCTGCTGCTCTGATATCTTCCCTAACCCTGAGAGCTTCTTGAGCCGACAAATCTATTGTTTTGACCTACTCATCCATGCTCATAGCTTTGAACCTCGTCATGTTCAGATAATATTTCCTTTGTAATACCTCCTCCCAATCCTGAGCACATTCTGCAAAAATATCATCTTCGAACTTGTCATGCACGTATGGCCAATAGGAAGAGACTTGTGAACCGTGTTGGAGGAAAAGTCCTTTAGATTCATGCTTGTGAAACCAGCCTGTCGAGAATCTGTATTCCAGCTGACTCAAACCCTCTTGTTTAGAATGAGCTATGTCCTTCACTATATAAAACCTCACATGGAAACCGTAAGGTATAAATGCTCGTTTCTTGTCCTTAACCAAAGTGGAATTATAGCACTGTAGGATAGTTTGATAATAGATTTATCCTATAATAAGTTGGTTTGGGATGTGAGCAAGGAGAAAATGTGGTGCTCCAGTGACCCCGAACACCTTGATATAGGTTGTGTGTTAATATATATACCAGTGGCCTACTTTCGAGAACATTTTCTTGAATGCTACAGCCAACCTTGGGCATTCCTTTTTAAATATGATGAAATAAATCCTGGTGATGAATTCATCGCAAATAAGGGTGTATGAAATTTTTTACTTGTTCTCCCATAGGATGTTGAAGTAGATATGAATAGACAGTTCTGCAACGTGCTAGCTTAAATTCATACTGGCGCAGACATTCCTCACGCGGCCATGTGAAAAGTGGGATCTTCTCCTTCTTTCGGCATCTGAGCCTACAATACATTGGTGCTCAATTGCTTGGAGATAATTGCTCCCCAGTTGAAACTACTCCCTAAAATAGCCACAGTGTATGCTAGGCGCATCCATGCCTCTGAGAACTTGGCACAATCCTTTTCCTCATATAATCAGTAGATGAGAGCCATCAAGTAGATATATGGCTCCCTCCGATTCACTATCCCATACCAGCCATTTCTCCAGTTTGTAAATTTCTTGTCCTCCTTCCACCATGAGGCCATCAATTAGCTAGTGTTGTGGGATTCATAGAATTTCACCATGAATTATGTGTTCAACCGCTCCTATGGGTCCCTAAGATTGTAATACTTCTGGACCTCTGTCGGGAGAAAAACTTCGACACATCCACCATTCTCATCATTAATGAGGCACTTCTGCATGTCTGTATGATCAATTAGCTAACTCAGAGTCTCAATGCAGGGTAAGACTAGAGTTTGGCAGGCTACCATGTGCAAGCATGACCGTCAAATGTTCGAGCAAACTTGGTCATCGAGAACCCTTACATTTGGGTCACTGTGTGGGGTAAATTCCAGGTAATCTTCCCTCTTGATTCTGTTGAATAGATCTCCCCACTGTGGGAGCATTATTTTAGATCCAGTGGTCACTTATGTATCTCCAAAAGTTGGGGGTTGAATGAATGCCTTCTTCATCAATGTTTTAATGTCTGGTTCCACCTTGGGATTGTATTCCAACTTCCTCAGAGTGTCGGGAGAAGAACCTTCATCAATCGCTGCCTCCTTAAACTTCGGTTCCCTCGGCGAGAATCTAGTTGTTGGATTTCTTTGAGGCATTTTTCCCTGCAGATAGAACATAGTTAGACATTGTGTAATCGATCGAATATTGATATATAAAAATTATGACCATTGAACTGATAAACTTTAACACATACCTCTTCTACTAGCTTAACGTGGTTTTGATAGTTCAAAAATCAAATGTAACTCTTGAGATGCTCTCTTAGCTTCCTCGATTTCTTTGGAAATGGAAACTTGTGTGCAAAATGGAGGTGTTCGAAGTTGTATTAGTGATTTAAACAGAGATCATACTTACCTTGTCACATAAGTTATTCAATTCAGGATATGAGTGCAGTTCTATAAAATCTGTCGTCGGATCTTCATTATGTTTAAAATTAAATTTGATCGTAAGTTGGCGACATAGGCGCGGGATATAATGTGGTCTATCGACGATTTCAAATTCTCGTTGTTAAATCAACATACGGGGTAGAAACATGTGTGGAGAGAAACATTAAATGGCCTATTAAATGGTAGAATCTAATCGTATCTTGTGTTGAAAACATCCCATCATTTCGCTAATCTAACTGGTGGATCGGGAGTTGGGGATTCTCTTTAAACACTTTTCGTTGATATCTCCTAGAAAAAAAATCTGACGTCAATCCATATTTCTATACAAAGATGATGTGGGAAAGTCGACTCAGAAGTGTGACTAGGACACAGGGAAACCTAAGGTGACTCGAGATGAAACTAGGCCATATGAAATGCCTATGTGGTAAAGACATGTGGCACTTGAAACTGGCATTTTTGTCTAATAGTGTTATTCAGAATCAAAGAATTTTCCTCATCTAATCGTTTTAAAAATAGATCCTACCCTGCCGACTTCGAAAAAGTATCAAGGATTGGTGATCGACGATAAGCTTAACCAAGTGCTCCTGAATTAACCCCCTCGAAAATTGTCGATGCCGAAAGTGCATTGGGGGTCGGCGATCGGCGATGTGTCCATGCAGAAATTTTCAATGATTTAACCCTTTGATATTTCACCAACCCTGAACAAATGCATCTGTCATCAACTATCAGGGGTTTATCATGTCTCACGTCAATGTTTATCCCTCTCATATTTCACCGATGCCGATAAGAAATCGGATAACTCCTTAATCTTCTTGGTTAATAACTAGCACAAATTTACTTCACCTTTTACCGATGTCGATGATACATTGACAATCGACGATTGATATTAATGTGTGATCATTTTACCTGCTTGGATTTTTTCGACGTCGAACATAGGCGTGCTAGTCACAATTTTAGCTGCAGATTCTTAGTTAGAATGCCAAGTTCTTTCAAACGCAAAGGTTTTCACATTGACAGGTTCAAACAAATCCACTTTGATCAATGAAAAGACATGAAAACAAATGTAGAAATCCCTCCACAGTGGACTCAATTCATACAACAAAACAAAAGAAAACAAGTGGTACCCAAAAGTGATATAATTTCATAAAATCTTTTAGGGTGTGTTGATCACTCAACAAATGGCGATTCTCTGGGTGAACATAAAATCTTTGTTCCTTCCCTCAAGCTTAGCTGGTGTAGAAGTTGGTTGAGAAACTAACTAGCTTTGCTTTTATCAGATTCTTTCCCATCCATGCGTGTACAATTTCCCCGGTTCGTGAATCTTGGTTTGCCTATGGATTTTAACCCTTATTCCACCTTCATTCCTCTTGATCGTGACCCACGCCCCCTTTTGAAAAGATTCGGGTAAGGCATTCACTGGCTCAAGGTTGTTTTAGTTATCATTATTACCTCTCTACGGTGTTGCTTCGCTGCTAGCGAGCATCCATAGCCTCGGCGGGATTCACCCCGACGTCACAGACCTTGCTCTACTGCCAGCGAACGCCCATAGCCCCAATGGATTTATCTGCATACCCTCTCCTAATTTGCACTCATTTAATATAATTGATTTATTTCTAGAAGAGATGCCCTGAGCGAGTGGGAGAGGAGGACTTCTGTTATTTGCAAGATGAAGTGGTTAATGTGAAATTCCTCCTAGATTTTTCTAGAGGTACATGTGGTCCTTTCCAACTTGCCATTTTTCCCTTTAGGCTTTACCAGACCACCAGGAGGACACTTCATCACTCACTAAGGTTGCTTTTTTGAAAAGACAATATATAGAACTCTTTCAAGAAAAATGCAATTGCCCATCGTTTCTTATGTTGCACGTAAATGTCAGTTAGGAGCATATTTTTCTACACCATATTGATTTGGGTCAACCAATGCTTTGAGGAGCACAACTTTATTACAATAAAAGATGAAACAAAAGAAAATACAAGAATAAAACAACTCTACAGTCAGTCTACCTTACACCTACACATTTATCCTAATCAGAAAATAACATGAAAAGACACTTTTTTTTTTAACAAAAATATTGTTTTAGGGATTGGCCATTCACCGGGAGGGCGTCGGGTTCCCCCCTCATATTTTGCAACCGATACATGCCTGCCCCAATTTTCTCGGATACCTGAAAAGGTTCGAGCCATAGATTCAGGAACTTTGAATGTTTTCCCTTAGGTTCATTTTCTCTATCCCATTTCAGGACTAAGTCTCCTACTTCAAAATTCTTCTCTTTGGCCTTATTCTTTTCAAACCATCTTTTAACTATCTATTGATGAGCGACGGAATTTGATTTTTCTTTCTCCCTTTCCTCTTCCAGCATGAGGAGGATATCAATTCTCTTTCGAATAACTGATGAGGGTTTCCCTCTTGAACCCTGAGCAAGATGAAGGGATGTAAGATATAACCCATTTGGGAGAATGGATTCTTTTCCGTATACCAGAAAGTATGGGGATTTTCCTATAGCTTCCTTGGGTGTTATTATGTCTTCCCATAAGGCATTATGAAGCGAGCTATGCCAATTCCTCCGATTGTCTACAACTGTTTTCTTCAAGATCCTCACTAGGTTCTTATTGGTTGATTTTGCCACCCCATTTCCTTGTGGATAGTAGTTTGCAGAGTATCTGATTACGATTCCTTTGTCTAGAGAAAAATTTGTTAATAGAGTGGAAGAAAAATAAGCTGCATTATCAAACAAAAGAATGGAGTGAATCCAAAACCTCATGATTAGTTGTTCTATGAATTGGATTACAACCTATTCATTCATGTGAGTCAGAGGAATGGCCTCTGCCCATTTTGTAGAATAGTTTGTGGCAGTTAGTATGCATTTATGTTGTTTTGAAGAACTCAGGGTAATCTCTCCTATGACTTATAACCCCCATTTTTTGAATGGTATGGATATGGTCACCGATTGGAGTGGGACAACTACTCTCTTTTCTCTCCCCATGCTCATTTGACAATTTTTACAGTTTCTAGCGTATGTATGAGAATCCCTAAATAGAGTAGGTTAGTAATAGTCGGCTCTTAATATTTTGTGAGCAGTGGTATTCCCTGCAAAGTGTCCACCTATAGGACCATCATGGATCTCTCTCAGAACCTTTTCTTCATATTCACATTCGAGACATCTCAAGAGTACCCCATCATGATTTCCATGGAAAAGTACTGAATTTATGAGCCGATATTGTAGATATTTTAGTCTGAGAGCTCTCCTTTCCTTAGGGTTTAGGTTTTATGGGCAAGTCCCATGATGTAGGAGGAAAAAACATTTTCCATACCAAGACTCTTTCCCTGGGGGAATGTATAAAGATTCACTACAACATAATGACAATTAATTTTCCCACCCGAGGTCTTCATTTATTTGGTCTTGGGATTTTTTGGCCAATTTACACAATCCTTGTCCCTTCACCAATTTTACAAGTTTTATATAGAGATCAAATTCTTGGACAACTACCATCCAATTTCCTCTTCTCTCCCCCATATCATGTTGAGTGAATAGGGATCGAACTACGGGATGGAGCACAATGACTTTGGTGTGATTTTTTAGGATGTAAGATCTGAAATGTTTTACTATTTTGTACACCGCATAAGCTTCTTTGTCTATAGTGGGGTAGTTTAATTAAACTCTTTGGAGGTTAGTGATCATAAATTACATTGGTGCCTCATTGTTATCATCACCCTTTTGGGTCAAAACCGCAGCTAAGGAGTGATCGAAGGCGAAAGTATAGAGGAAGAAATATTTACTAAAGTCGGGACTTCGCAGCACCAGAGCTTGAGATATTGCAGTCTTGATATTGTTGAAGGAATCTTTTCACTCGTCATCCCACTTAAAATAATCATCCTTGTGAATCATTTTTCGTAAGGGTTTGATAGTTTCAGAAAAATCGGACGTTAACTTCCTCACAAAATTAATCTTCAAAAAGATAGATTGCATAGCCTTTTTGTTTTGGGGTAAGGGAAGCTGATCTATTGCCTTTATTCATTCTGGATCTATGAGAAATCCTGCTTGAGATATAATATGACCTAGTAATTTCCCTTGCTCGACACCAAAGATACTTTTCTTAGGGTTTAAATATATTCCATATTTCCTAAACCTTTCGAAAATTTGGGTTAGATGTTGGATGTGGTCTTTTTTGTTCTTTGAAAGCACAGTCTCGTCGTCCAAGTATACTACTACACATCTATTAATCAATCCTCGAAAAGCTAAGTCCATGTCCCTTTGGAAGGTTTCTCCTACATTAATCAACCCATTGGGCATGCGTTTATAAGCAAAATTTCCCCACTTGGTTCGGAAGGTAGTTTTTAATCTGTCTTCTTCTAAAACTAGAACCTGGTTGTAACTTGAAAAACCATCTAGAAGGGAGAAAATTTCAGAACTAGACATGCTCTGCAAGAGATGTTCCATTCATGGGATTAGGTAGTTATCCTTTTTTGATGCTCTGTTAAGGTTTCTGAAATCTACACATAGGCAGATCTCCCTAGATGTTTTCCTAATAAGAACCAAATTTGTTACCAAGGAAGAGTGTCTAACCTGGAATATAATCTTAACATCTAGTAATTTCTTTAACTCTTGATACATGAGGGGTTCCAAATATGGATGATACTTCCTGAGCTTTTGTTGGAAGGGTTTTACTTCGGATTTTAACAGGATTGTGTGTTGAATAATGCGAGTTTCATAAGTGTTCAATTCTTGGTAGGACCATGCAAAAACATATTGATATTCTCTAAAAAGTTTGAGATAAGCTTTCCTTTCTTCTTTAGACACTGTTTTTCCTAGATTTATATTATTAGGGTTTTCTGGGATTCCTAGATTTATAGTCTCATATATGGGACACGAACTCCCTTTCTTTATGTTCATTGACCCTTTAAATATTTCCCTTAGTTTGAAAAGGTTCTCCAAATTGGCTACCCCTTTCGGTATCATGTGAAACCTTGGTTTGTTACTAGAGCGATATGTTTCGCCTCTTTGTTCATGGAAATTAGTTTCTGCTAGTTGATCTTGTAATACTTCATGATCAATATACATATCTTTAAAATTTTCTTGATTGGTTAGAAATTCTATAATTTGTTCATCTCCTTCAAAAACCTTCCAATTAGAAATATTGTTGGGTATTGATGGTTTGTAGAGTAGTTCCACAGTGAACTTGGAGGCTTCATAGTCTTCTAAAGGGGATAGCCTCGAGGCTATAGTAGCTATAGAATCAACAAGAGTATTATTTTTCTTGGGAACTGTAGTAATATTAAAGTCCTCAAAATGTTCTATTAGCCTATGCACCTCTTGTTGATAATTCCTCAAGTGGAGTGAATAGAAATGTATAGTATTCTTTACTTTTCTGGCGATAATTTCAGAGTCCCAAAAAAATTTCAGTTCTTTAATATTTAAGTCTATGGATTTTTTTAGTCCCTGAACTAGAGCTTCATACTCAGTAGTGTTATTAGTGCATTCAAATTCTAGTCTACAAGACAGGAAATTATGTTTCCCACTCCCGACCCTTCTTACAATTTATACCCATCAAACTACAGCTGTAACAAACTCAACCCCTGAGTAACTTTCCTAGGGATGGGGAATCAAAATTTTTCTCTCCTTAACATCTCAGATCCTCTATCTAAGCTCTTTATCCTCTTCTACTCACCCGTAGTGTTCTAATGACTGCTACCAGGCTCAAATATGAGCTTTGGGTTGCACATTATGGCTTCCCACAATTCTTTGGGCATTCATTAGTTGAGGGCCACATGATGCCCATGTGGATCCACCTCACACATGTTGTTTCTAAGTTCCCTCCTCCACGGTGGAAGACCATCCACCATCTGATCCCATGACTGGACTTAATCGCTTTCTCATATATCAGTTGTGGAGGAATTTGGTGATTTGACGCTTCACACCTCTTTTCTATATATGCACAAGACCACCCGAAGTTTCAAACTTATGAAGTTCCGTAAGCTTGCCATGTGGCTCCAATCTTCGGGCCTTTCGGTCTCTCTATCATACTACACCACAAACCCTCCGGAGTCCAAAATTCCTAGACTCTCGGAGTCTCGTTCACTTCACCAACCCCTTTGGCTAGGCGGGCACAAACCACAAGCTAACACGTGGAATGGCTAGGGGAACCACGCACCCTGATCAAGGGGTGACACGTGTCATGTTCCAGTAGGTATATAGGATCTATGATACACACAAATCCAGTTGAAACATGGAACGTCTATCGTGGTTCCACATCATGCTCGGTGATGTCATTGTGCCATGTCACTCTAGACTGAAAACCTTCTAACATCCCTCAGATCTCACGACTAAGATCCGGACACATAGACCCATATATCTACAGCTCTCGTCACTTCAGGGATTCGACATTTGGGAATTTTGCAGTGAAAACTCCTCCTTTCTCTCAAAATTGGTTAGCGCCAGACTGACCATAGCCTATTTCTGCTGGTTAGGTAGAGTCCCAAAGCATCCTCAAATTGATGGCTCTTGTCACTTCGGGCTTCGGTGTTCAGGAGTTTTGCAATGCAAACTCCTCCTTTCTCCCAAAGTTTGTCAATGCCAAATTGACCATGGGGTAGATCCAACGATCACGGAGGGGTCCAAGATGCCCTCAAATCAACGGTTCCCATTACTTCAAGCTTCAAATCTTATCGAAACACCACACCTCAAATTCCCAAGAGTGCCCAGTCTTCGAACTAAAGCATCTAGTGCCACACATCCCTGGTTTATCAACGATTGAGAGGGATCCTGAGGGATTTGAGGATCGATGATCTTCATTACTTCGTAAATTCATCCTTCAAGGGTTTTGACATTACGATGCCCCAATCCTCCCAAATCGGTCAATGTTGGGATCACTTCGTCGTAGATCTAACGGCTAAGAGAGAACCCGAAGGATCCCTAGATCAACGGTCCTGGTCACTTCACGGCTCTGGCCTTTGGGGTTTTTGGCTTCACTACCACTCCATTTTACTAAAGCGAGACTTTGTTGAAATACCATGTCTAGGTCCCTTCTCCTGAATGATTAGATGGTAGGTGAGGCTCCTAATGATCTCCCCCACATATACAACTCTCCTTCACTTTGTAACTTTGGAATTCAAAGATTTTGATGCTATGGCATCTCCATTCTCCCGAAGTGGAACTTCGTCGAAGTACCATACGCGAAACCTTGCACTAGGTGATCAGACAGTCGAGAAGGGGCTCCAATGAATTCCCTAGATCAACGACATACAACCTTTCACGACTCTGACATTCGGGTAATTTTGACAGTTATGAAGTTTGACATCCAAAGGCTTCGAGCTCCCAAAGATCCAAAGTTGTCAAGAGCTATCTCCTTTCAGACTTAGCACAGGGTTCCTAGACCTTGTTCATATGGACCCTCTATTGAATCTCAGGCTATAAGATCTCTCTTAGCCAAGGTTCAGTTAAGTCCATGTGCACGAGACTAATGTCTCTTAGGCTATTGGTTTGAAGGAAATGCCTTCCTAAATCGAAAAACTTTAAGTTCTGAAATAGGGAGGTTAATCTCATGGAATTACCAAGATGGTAGCGGTGCCAATAGGCTTGCTCTGACTCTGGAACCATGAGGTAACTCCCTGGGGAAAATATCTTTGAGGGTTAAACTGGAGCATATGGAAATTCAAGTAGAATCACAAGTCCTCAAGGAGATAAATACATACACATCACTCGATCAATCAATACAATGGCCAATCTTAAATGTATACATACATGCATTCAGTCATTATTCCATTTCAAAGCACAACGCATGAAAACACTTATCAGCCAGAAGACGTGATGCGACTATTGAAAGGGGTGATTGTTTCCAGTGAAACATAGGCTTAGTCACTCCTAACGGATTTGCCATTGGCCACCCCCAAGCTAGACCACAATGCTTTGAGATTGAATCTTTTCTTCCGGCTCAACGAAAGTTAGGGATGAAATTTACTCTCCTTCTCCCAGCACAGAAATAGACAGGGACAAAGGTTACTCTCCTTCTCCCAACTCAGTCATAGATAGGGACGAAGTTTACTCTCCTTCTCCTGAGTCAGTCTCTATTTCTTGCGATCAGAACACACTCTTTTCACAGTTCTTCCTCGAACCCCAGAGATCAGTCTCTCATCTCTGCACTCTTCGCAGGTCTTCCTTTGCCCACCATGCCTTCCTTTCTTGACTTCCTCAACAATATTGCATGTGGCCCAAATTCCCATTCCATGGTCAGGTCTGGAAGCCTTACATATGAACGGTCTATCCCATCCCCTAATTAACTCTTGAGGAGGTCTTTCCACCTACCATCCTTACTGTAATTCATTCTTGGGTAAGAGGGTTGTTCTGATCCAGAGAAATTAAATACAACAAAGTACTAGTCTGGTGGAGGTTAATGAAACCATTCCTGGTCCCCTTCACCATCTCTTTCATAGCATATGTGGTGTCTCTTAGCACACTCCCTTCCAGCAGTAATGCAACACTTATCCATTTTCTAGTAAATAACAAAATTTACATTCATCAACCTTTTATACAAAGGTCCATAAAATCAAACATTCACACATATTGATTTTTCCATTGTCTCTTGGCCAATATAGTTATNTTAAGTTATGAAATAGGGCACGGTAATCTCATGGAATTACTGAGATGGTAGCAATGCCAAGAGGCTTGCTCCGACTCTGGAACTATGAGGTAACTCCCCGAGGAAAACACCTTCGAGGGTTAAACTAGAAAGAGAAACCATAGGATAAGTCACTCCTAACAGATCTACGATTGGCCACCCCCGAGCTAGGCCATGATGCTTTGAGATTAAATCTTTTCTTCCAGCTTAGTGAGAGTTAGGGACGAAGGTTACTCTCCTTCTCTCGGCTCAGTAATAGATAGGGATGAAGGTTAGTCTCCCTCTCCCGACTTAGTCATAGATAGGGACGAAGGTTACTCTCCTTCTCCTGACTCAGTCATAGATAGGGACGAAGGTTAGTCTCCTTTTCCCGACTCAGTCTATATTTCCTGTGATCATAACTCACTCTTTTTCACAGTTCTTTCTCGAACCCGAGAGATTAGTCTCTTGTCTCTGCACTCTTCGCAGATCCTCCTCTGCCCACCATGCCTTCCTTTATTTCCTTCCTCAACAAGATTGTGTGTGGCCCGAATTCCCAGTCCATGGTCGGGTCTGGAAGCCTTATAGATGGGCGGTTTGCCCCATCCCCTCATTAACTCTTGAGGAGATCTTCCCACCTACCAACCTTATTGTAATTCATTCCTGGGTCAGAGGGTTATTCTGATCCTAAGAAATTAAATCTAGCAAAGTATTGGACTCGTGGAGGTTAACGCAACCATTCCTGGTCCCCTTCACCATCTCTTTCATAACATTTGTGGTCTCTCTTTGCACACACCCCTTCCAACAGTCATGCAACACTTATCCATTTTCTAGTAAATAACAAAATTTACATTCATTGACCTTTTATACAAAGGTCCATCAAATCAAACATTCACACATATTGAGTTTTCCATAGTCTCTTGGAAAATATAGTTATATTTACAAACCGGGGGAAACAGGTTGTTACAATTCCCTCCCCCTTAAAGGAACATCTTCCTCAATGTTCTATCTGTCAACATGCTCTGTATATACAGAAGTAAACAAAAATGGATATTATTGTCTCATGGCATCCTCCATTTCCCACGTAGCCTCATCTAGGCCAAAGTGTTTTCATTGCACCTTGACCTGTGCAATGATTCAGTTCATGAATGAGGTTTCCTTCCTGTCTAGTATGCATTGAGGTTTTGGCAGGAATTCTCCCTCATAATCCACCTGGATCACAGACCAATCAATTATATGATTAGAATCATGTACATATTTCTTCAATAATGAAAAATTGAAAACATTATGTGCCTTTACTGTGGGAGGGAGTGCTAGCCTATGGGCTACATGCCCCACTCTATCTAAGACTTCAAAGGGTCCACAATACCGAGGTGTCAGTTTGACAGAAGCTCCCATTCTCAAGGAACTCTTTCTGGGCCTAACTCTAAGATAGACATGGTCTCTTGTCTTGAACTCTTCGGGAGTTCTCTTTCTGTCGACGTAACTCTTATGTCTATCCTGAGAAGTTTTCATATTTTTTTTTATCTGAATCACTTGTTGTTCAATTTCTTTCATCATGTCGGGTCCTATTGTAATTCTATCCAATGGATTACTCCAGTTGATTGGAATCTTGCACTGTCTACCATAGAGGGATTCAAAATGGCTCATCTTCAATGAATCTTGATCACCGTTGTTGTAGGAAAATTCTAATAATGGCAGGTAGTCTTCCCACTTCTTAGGGTGATGCATTACATGCATACTTAACATGTCTTCTAATATCTGGTTTACTCTTTCTTTTTGTCGATCGGTTTGAGGGTGATAGGTTGTGCTAAACAACAATTTAGTCTCAAAACCAACCATTAAAGACTTCCAAATGCTTGAAGTAAATTTTGTGTCTCTGTCGGATATAATCTCGTTAGGCATGCCATGTAGTATGAATATCTCCTTCATGAATATGTTGGCAATAAATATTGCCTTGCAATTTGAATTGACAGGAACAAAGTGAGAACAATTGTTCAATTTGTCCACCACCACCATGATGGCATCATTCTGCTTGGACGATTTTGGTAATCCGGTGATGAAATCCATGGAGATGGTTTCCCATCTCCATTTTGGAATTGGTAGAGGTTGTAACAACCCTGCTGGGTGCCGGTGTTTTTTCTTAACTTGCTGGCATTCTAGACACTTAGCTAGATAGTCAACTATGTCATTTTTCAATCCATGCCAATAGAATTTTTTCCTAGTGGCCGTGATCATTTTCTGATAACCTGGATGACCAGTATATGGTCTCTTGTGCAGTTCATCCATTATGAACCTCTTCAAGTCGTCACAACTTGGGATATACAATATGTTTCTGTAAGTCAGCAGGCCTTCATCGAGCATCTTATAGCCTTCATACTTTAGTCCTGTAGGCTCTTTCCTTAGGTATGAGGTCACTGTTTTGAAGAATGCATCTGTTTCTTATGCATTCCTGACTCTTTCCCTGACATCCATTTCACAGGTGCTTACCACTCCCAAGTGAATCGTTTTCACACTTCTGCTAAGGGCATCAACCACTCTATTTTCCTTTCCTTTGATGTGTTGGATTTCGAAATCAAACTCACAAAGGAGAGCCATCCACCTAGCTTGTCTAGCATTGAGTTTTGGTTGATCAAATAGGTGCCTCAACCCATAATGGTCTATCATAAGTACAAATATCCTACCCAAGAGGTAATGCCTTCACATTTTTAAAGCATGCACTATGGCAGCCAACTCTAGATCATGGGTGACATAATTGATTTCATGCTCATTCAATTTTCTGGATTCGTAGCAAATTACACGTCCTTCTTGTTGAAATAATGTAACTGCGAAGAGCATTCTTATTATTTTGTTATTGGATTAAATCCCCATTGTGGATTAATCATGTCATTATTATTATTCTTATTATTAGATTAATCCCCATTGAGGATTAATCAAGTCAGTAATTGTATAAGGACCAAATCCCCTTTTGCGGATTGGTCATTGGACAATTATAATGTAAAGAATAAGAAGTCGGCCCCAGCAGTTATAATGAAAGGGCCAGATTTAATTAAAGGTGGATTTACCCACCCAGTGTGAGAGGTCGGCCCTGTCAGAATGGTGACTCTTCACACGTGCCA
>JASDQU010501488.1:4957-25070 GCA_032191745.1 Picea mariana | reverse complement strand
CTCAGTGATCTTGTGGTTATTATGCTCTTGTCTTTATGAAATGCAAATAACTATAATGATAGCATAAACATTAACACTTCTTGCATAATGAATCTTGCGATTCCTTCCTTACAGGAATTTGTACACATGAGGAATTCATTATCAGGGTCTACAATCTTCAGCACGGGTGCATGGGTCAGAAGGTATTTAAGTTCCTGAAATATTTCTTCACATTCTAATGTCCAAGTGAATTTAACCCCCTTTTTCTAAAGGGAAGTGATTGGACAACCAATCTTGGAAAATTCTTTTATGAACCTTTTATAGTATCCTGCTAATCCCATAAAAGATTTGATATCAGATACATCCTTTGGGGTAGGCCATTCCATAATAGATTTGATCTTGTCAGGGTTTACTACCACTCCTTTTTCAGAAATACCATGGCTTAAGTAATGGACTTGCTTCTGGAAAACGTCACACTTGCTAAACTTAGCGTAGAGCTGATGCTCTATTAGTACTTGTAGCACTAATTTAAGATGTTCTTCATGCTTTTTGTTTGAAAACACATGTATTCCAACAGAGGACGAACACCTTCAGTAACCACTCACATAAACAGATCAAAGATCAACACACCGATGTTTTCACGTGGTAAAACCCCTATGGGGAAACATCCACAGCCCCAACCAACGCGACCACTTGGAGTAGTTTATTAATGCAAAAGAAAAAGATTACAGAGAGATTTTACAAGAGAGTTTCTCACAATCGATCATCTACAAATGACCGTCCATGCTCTTTAAATAAAGATCATGGATCAATCGGGTGTTAAGCCACAGATCAATGGTCATTAAGATCGAGGAGAGTATGAACCGTCGGATCACTCTATGTCGGGAACATATCGTGCAAGGTATTGCACAATGTCATGTTAGCAATGCCTTTACTATCTTCAAAATTTAACTTGAATCAGGTACCATTTTTTAAAGAAAAATAAGATTGGCGTAAGACCATTGAGATATGAAGTCACACTATCAACAACTTCAGGAATGGAAATATTGAAAGAGAGAGTATGCAAATTAGATCTAGAACCTACCATGCAAATTCCTTATCCATTGAAGCATCTTTCTCCATAACTGAGACATGTAGAAATCATTTAAATGGTAGATCATGTAGAATATGTTTAAAGAAAACATATATATTTCAAGTTCTTGAGAAGATGACAGTCCCAATTAGTGTATAATAGAACTTAGAACTTACTGTTGAGTTTCAGAGAGGGTGGAAACCCATCCACTCACAAATATAAGAAGTGAACATTGTATTGGGACCTTTGAAGGACATTCCAATAATTTAAAACAAATTAAAGAAGGTAAAATGGCCATGTGCAAAGCTTAGAATGATAGAATAATTTCAT
Organism: Picea mariana; assembly: GCA_032191745.1. NCBI lineage: Eukaryota > Viridiplantae > Streptophyta > Pinopsida > Pinales > Pinaceae > Picea > Picea mariana. The sequence goes on along the minus strand of JASDQU010501488.1, from coordinate 23,689 downwards.
TCGATTGATTCTAGAGGAATCTAATAACAAAATATGTACTAATATGTTTGCAATCTTTCTTAGAAATACAAATATGATTCTACATGGGCTAGAGCCACAAAATAATTTTATGAATTTGCATAAGAAATATCAAAATAAATAAGAAAGAAAACGTAGCTTCTACTTCACCAAAGCAGAGTTATACTTTGACCGGATCTTTTCAAGTAATATTGTGTGGAGAGTAGTTCATAGGTGGTAGGAAAATTGATTAGTCTTCATCTATCCCTGATTCACTTTCTATATCTTTGTGACCTGTTAGTTTTTTTTTTTAATTCGTAAAATCATGAATAAAAAAATAGTATGGTTTCATTTGTCATACAACAATTCATAAGATAGTGGATAAAAAAAATAGAGAGCATTGTTTCATTTGTAGTGAGAGGCAACCAAAGATTCCTCAAGGTTTTTTTTCCTGTAATCTCCATATTCATAGTTCTCACATGCAGGGGATGACGGGGGTAGGGACATTGATGTTGATGTTTTGTTGTTTCACAATTAGGGGATGACGGAGAATAGGGACGTTGATGTTGATGTTTTGTCGTTTCATAATTGTTCGTGTTGATGTTTTTATGTCTCAATAGATGTTAATCATCACAGGAGTGGGTTTGGGTTTTATGTGGGTTTGGGTTTTATTTAATTTATAAAAGAAGTTAAAATATTTTATTTAAAAGATAATGAATATATTAAATTTTTTTTTTTTTAATTAAATGTAATATATAATTTTATGACAATATTTTTTTAAAAATTATTTTTTCAATATTATTTTAAGTTATTTTGAATTTGTAATAGTTATTTTTTTATAATCAATTCATTAACATTATTTTGATGGGAAAATACACCTTTTTAAAATAAAAAAAGGGATTTCATAATCTCGGAGTGCGTGCATATGAAAACCCTAGTCGGAGAAAGTTTGGATATGATTTCAATGATGGATTCCTCTCTTGGCAGGGGTTCACTCCCCCCTCCATACCTTGAGACACCATTTTGAAGGCTAATCACCTTAATGGGAAAATCAACAAAGGTCCAACCCTCCAGATTCATGAAAAAAAACGACGAAGTATCGAAAATCCTCCTTCCCACTTTGTTTTCGTGCAACATGGCCTTAGCTTTGGAAACTCGAGCTTTAACAGGGAAGTTCACTAGGATATGGCCATCCCCAAAAATGGTAGCAATTTGGATCTAGAAAAATTGGAAGGTTTTGATCAAGAGAAATCTAACCCACTTGTTTTGCACTAGAGGGTTTTATGCCTTCTTTTTTTGAAGCAAGGTAGACAGAGATTTGATCTTCATGAGTGGGTCGTACTTCTTTAGAACCAAATGTATGTATTTGAACTATTGGATGTTTGACTTCAATCTAGAACAAGATATACCTACAATCGTTGCAGACTAGGTTCATTTACCACACTTATCTTTGCATCGTTGTCCCTGAAGATACCATGAGAAGCATATGGAATTCTCTAGGTCGATATATAGATAGGTCTGAACCAAAATACCATATGTTATCTTGTGATAGAATATGTGTAGAAGTGAATCTAGCAAAGGGACTCTCAGAGATATTCTTCCTCACATTAGATAACTAGATCCATTTACAAGCATTGGATTATGAGAAACAACCATTTAAGTGCAAAATATTCCATGAATATGGCCATTTCGCAAAGGATTCTAAATCTAATCGGTAGGCACAATTCCCTGAATAAGAAAAGGAGGATCAATGGACAACTACCAAAAGAAAGAAGGATACAAAATAATCTACACAACTTGAGGCTTCTAAAGGGGACAAAGCAACTACTAGACCATCAAAATCTCCAGGTTTCAACTCAGAGGAGGTTGGATTAGATCCAAAAACCATAGTCCAAACCATGGGTGAAGGTTTGGGAGCTACTTCAAATAGATTTGAAGTTTTGGCAAAAACTGAGCAAAGGACATACTTAGAGGTAGTAGTAGCAACACAAAAATAAATTCTCTCTTCATCTATTCAACTCCAATAATGGAAGAAATAGGATATCTTCCAAAACCACCTATTCAAATTTCTATTTTAGAAAAAACTTGGCCATGGAAACAAGGAAGAAGGCTCAATAACATGCTAAAGCAGAGGCAATGGAAGAAGACAATCTTCAAGACTAGTAGATAAAAAAAAGTTAGGATAAATCCCTCAAAAGAATGGAGGGAAGAAATATAAAATAAGGAAAGACAACTAGGAAAAAACAATCAATAGTGAAATCTTTTGGATTTGGTGTGAGAGTCCCAAATAATACTAGTGCATTACACCTGCTTCACTCGGGGTGGGGGGGTTCCAAAAACCATAGGTAAATAATGAAATTAGTCTCCCAAAACGGGTGATATATGGTAGTAGGACAAAAATAGACTCACTTAGAGATCTCATTAAGAAAGAAAATGCCTTTGTTCTTCTCATCCAGGAGACAAAACCAGAGGAGAATGAAGGAATTCATACATACAAAACATAATGGAAAATGGGTGAAGCAGCAGAAGCCATCTCCAGATCAGGGGCGTCTCGAGGAATTTGTACGATGGAATAGGTTAGTATTTTAATTGGATCTCTCTTATAAGACACAACATTGGATCCTAACAAGTTTTTATCACTAGCAAATAGGGCAGGAAAATACTATTATAAATGTATACATGTTGGAAATATACAAGGAAAAATAGGAATGTTGGGATTCACTAATAAAGCTCATGGATGTAGAATTCTATCAAAATAGTGTGGTTGCATGAGATTTTAATGTCACTTTGAATCAAAGCTGGAAAAAGGTGGAATTGTAGTAAGGGATCCCTTTAGGGAAAATATGGAGGACTTCATTTCCACTTGGGATATGGTTAATGTCAAATTGATCAAAGCTATTTACACTTGGTCAAATAAAAGAATAGGATAGGCCCATATAGCTTTTCATCTAGACCATTTTCTCATCCAAAGGGACCTCATCCTTACTAATCACTCCATGACCTTGAGGATCCTGCATTGGGTAGATTCAAACCATTGACCCATAGTGCTCTTGATAAAAAAAATACTAAATTATGGGTCGTTGGATTTCAGGTTTGATCCACTTTGGCTACAAAATATTGAGGCTATGGATATGATCTCTCATGAATGGAACACATAGGTATCGAGATCCCCTATTTACATATAGGAGAAAAAGATTAAAGCCGTCAAATTGGCATTAAATGATCCAGGTGGATATCGGTGGCCACCCACCTCCTTGAGTTGACTCACATACAACTTTCATCTTGGCAGTTACAGTTTTCATCTTAGCAATTTTTTTCTATCTTTTTGGGTCCTAAACTTCCGGGGTTGTTTTGAGGCCCTAAACAACATTTTTTTGGGCTCGTCACATTCACATTATAGACGAAGTCAGAGTGTGATGACATCATGTGTATTCCTTGGATAGATATTTCCAATGGGATATCATGCACCTAAAACTAAGTTCGTATGCAAAAGTAACGACCCTAGGAAGTTGATGTACCAACTTACCCCATCGGGGCCCACATGAATTTTGGTGCTTCATCTCCTAGGGTTAGGTTTTTTTATGTCTAGGGTTTTCTGTTTACTTCTGTATGCTAAAAAAGGCCTGGAAGCCTCGTTGTAATGTGTTGAGACGAATGTGCATAGTCGCCACATCTCTTCTCAGAAATTAACTACCACCATTCGAGCAAGATTGTTTTCATTCTGCATTTTTATAGTTTCAACAGATTTATTTATTGAATAGAAGTTAAGTTCCACTATATATTTGTTATTGTTCTCTGTATAGCCGTGTTAATGTTATAAATCTATGTTTCTTTTTATTCCGCTCATAAATCTGGATCAGTGGTATCATAATAGTCTTCTATTCATTTGTTTCTATGTGCATGTCCCCAATGACGTCAAGGTATAAGCAGTTGAGACTCGAACCAGTTGAACGTTTGCAAGATTGGACTCACTGAACCCAACGCCCGCCCATGGGGGAAGAAAATTGAGGTGATGTGGCAGGAGATTTATTTAAAATGTTGCTGAAGGAATCCCTCTTGCGACAAAGGAACGAGATGATGGATAAATTTGCGCAAATCCTTTGACGTCTGCCAACAAGAGATGTGTCTTCCTCAAGAGGAGGTGTCGCTCCCTTCAAGGTACATATCAACTTTGATATTCCTATATTTGAAGGTAAATTAGATGTGGATGTTGTATACAAATGGTTAAAACTTCTAGAAGGGTATTTTTCTATCCACAAGTTTTTCGGTAGAGAAAATATTACATTTGCGATCCTTAAGGCCGCCCGGCCGCCCCCCATGTCAAAGATGGTTGGGAGACTTTATCTGAGAAAAAGGAAACAAAGGGATCTAAATTATTTATAGTTTCACCCACTTGGGGTTCCTTCAGGGATGTTATTAAGGAACAATACTACCATGTTGGAAGTTATGATGACTTATATACAATATGGACCACACTGTGGCAAGAAAGGGACCAAATAGTGCCAAATTTCGCCATTGTCTTCCATACCTTGTGCACCAAGCTGGGTATCAAACACTCTGAGTGACATCTGGTTCTCAAGTACCACGGTGGTCTACATCAATACATCCAGACATAAATGGATTTTCTGGACATCTCATCCTTGGGCATGGCCTATCGATATGTTTTCAAAATCAAGTAGAAGCTTAAACATAAGACACGACATTTTGGGTCTACAAACCCATCACAGAAGAAGCAGGGCAAAGGTGGCCCCAAACCATAGAACAAAGGTCATAGCAAGGATGGAAAGCCTCAGGAAAACCATTCCAAACTGCAAACAAAGAAGGACAATGGGAAGACAAAGAAAGACACCGGGAAATGGTGTGAGTTCCATAAGAGCCCCTAGCATAACACTGTTGAATTCCTCTCAAAGAAGTCATTGGTGGCCCATGTGAAAGCATCTGAATCAAATGTAGGCTCCCACTCTGAGTCCAAACTAGAAAAGGGGAGACAAATCATTGATGTAGAACTCAGTGCCACTGTTTCTACCACCAACAAGGTCCAACTCGATGAACCTGATGAAACAGAGGAAGGTGAGCGCCTCTTTAATTCACAGATGTGGGTGAAGGGTACTCCGTTGCACTTCATCGTTGATAGCGATAGAAATAAGAAACTCATCTCAGCAGAGGTCATCAAGTGGTTGTCTCTATTGACAATACCACACCCACAACCATACACCATCAGATGGCTCCTCCAAGGGATAAATATCCGTGTCAGCCAATGGTGTCGCTTGGCCTACAACATCAAGCCCTTCAAATATGAGGTATTGTGTGATGTCACCCCCCTTGAATTTTGTGATGTTATTTTGGGCCAACCTTATTTATAGAAACATCATGTTGTATATGAGTCTAGGCCTCATAGTGTTATTATTTCTTTGAACAGAAAATTATACATGATACCCAAGGTAGTCCCATCTACCGCCATTTCCTTGATCTCTTCCAAGCAATGCAGGAAGGATATCTCTCAGATTGGGAAGTTTGTATTCTTCATGATTCACGCTCAAAGTAAGAAGAAGGTTGCAACAACATCCATGGCCTCCACAACAAGTCTCTCCACAAATCAGAAGCAAGAGGATACAGTCATGGAAGAATACAAAGACATCTTCTTCTCACCCACTTGGGTACCTCTTCATTATCAGGTCAAGCACTCAATTTATTTGACCCTCGACGCACCACTACCCAATGGGCCAGTCTATCACCTCTCTTTGTCAAAAAATGAGGAAATAAAGTGCCAGATCAAAGAGTTTCTCGAAAAGAGGCACATCCTCCCAAGCTTATCACCTTGTGGAAGCCCAATTGTGCTTCTGCATAAGAAAGAAGGGACCTGACGACTCTGTAATGATTACCGAGACCTAAATAAAATCAAAGTCAGTGACCAATACCTAATTCCATGAATTGATGATCTCCTTGACTATATCAAAGGGAAAATACTTCAGTAATATTGATTTGAAGTTCGACTACCACCAGGTCGCAATAGAGTAGACCTATGTATGGAAGGTTGCCTTCAAGTCCAAAGAAGGTCTTTTTGAATGGATGGTCATTCCCTTTGGCTTGAAAAACGCCCCAACAAATTTCATGAGGATGATGGATGATATCTTCCAACCTTCCACCAATTATTTTGTGGTGGTGTATTTGGATGACATCCTCATCTTTAGCAATAATTGGGAAGAACACTTGCAACATATTCATCATGTTTTTCACACTCTACGAAAACACAAGCTATATGCAAATTTGAAAAAATTCTCCTTCAACATGAACAAGGTCCAATACCTAGGCTACTTTATTGATGAGCATGGGGTGAATGTCGATCCAGCCAAGATCCAAGTCCTCTGTGACTAGCCAGCCTCGACCACACTCATTGAGCTTCAAATCTTCTTAGGCGTTGCCAATTTCTATCATAGGTTCATGTTGGGATTCTCCCACATTGCTTGGGCCCTACCAAGTGACCAGGGAAAGTGGAAAGGAAAAAATTGTGTGGGGCCAGTTGCAACAGAAATTGTTCGGTGATTTGAAGCAACGCTTGTGATCAGCCTCAGTGCTCTCATTACCCAACCTGTAGAATCCGTTTGAGATTGAGACATATGGTTCAAACTATGGTGTGGGCGCATTTCTCACTCAGCATGGAAATCTCGTGGCCTATCAGATATTGTCTGTAATTACCCCACTTATGACAAAAAATTGTACTCCATTGTTCAAGCCTGCTACCAGTGGAGACATTACATTCTCGGGATGGAGACAATCATCCACACTGATCATAATCCTCTACAGTTCATACAGACACAAGGAAATTTGCATAATGAACACCATAAGAAGTGGTCCACATACTTTCAACAGTTCCATCTCAACATCAAGTATAATACATGGATCACCAACCGCGTCACTGGCTACCTCGGGCGACCTCCAGTTGCCGCACTAACCATGGTGATACACTCCTGCGGAAATGAGACCTCTAGATGGCTCCAACTCTATGAGAGGGATCCTTCCTTCGCCACTACCTACCATATGATGGGCACAAACACAATTGTTATTGATTTTCATCTACAGGACTGGTTATTGTGCCATATGCGTCATGTATGTGTTCCATCAAGCGAGCGAGCGAAGATGATTTGGGAATCTCACTACAGTCGGGTGGCATGACACTTCTACGTAGAAAATAAAGTAGCAGTGATGCAACAACATTTCTATTGGTCGAAACTTCGACGGGATGTCAACAAGTATATCAGGTCCTGCATGGCCTGCACCATTTCCAAACCACCCATTAAGAAACAAGGCATGTACACCTATCTACCTACTCCCAAGAGGACCTGGAAATTCATCTCGATGGACTACATTTTATGCCTTCCTTCAACCAAGCAGGGAAATGACTGTGTTTTCGTGGTTTTTGATCGATTTTCCAAGACGACAATCCTGGTCGCCTAAAAAAAGAGCATCACAACAGAGGCCACTGCTAAGATCTTCTTCTAACAAGTGTGGGTACATTTTGGGATACCATAAAACATCATCTTAGATTGGGACATCAGGTTCCTCATCATATTCACGTCAAGCCTCTAGTCACAACTAAACACCAATCTCACCAAATCCACGTCCTTCCACCCCCAAACGGATGGCCAAAACGAGGTCGTCAATAGGATGAACGTGCATATATTGCGCATGTAAAATTACAAGCATCCATGCACATGGGATGAGAGTCTTCCCTATGCTCAAGATAGTTACAATAGATCCATTCATAGCTCAACCAACCACAACCCCTTTCAGGTGGGGTTGGGATTTCAAACATTGGGTCCCATGGATGTTGCACTACCCCTTGCATCCACACAGGAATAATCGTTCCATGCGCAAACCAAAAATGAAAAATCCACTCGATTCATTGAACGAATCCAACACATCCACTAATAGGTTCAGGATATTTTGTAGAATTCCAATGCCAAGTACAAGCAGCACCATGATCAACACTGGGTGCCACACAAGTTTCATGTGAGAGATAAAGTTTGGCTACACTTGCAGAAAGAATTCCTTACAGGATCCCATCAAAAGCTTCGTCCACTCTGTTATGAATATTACACCATCACCAAGGATATGGATGACAATAATTTTGAGCTCAACATTCTTGCCTTCCTTGGATTGCACCCCGTGTTTAATGTGGACCTCCTTCAACCATACTTTCTACCCTTATTGGACACCTCAGAGATAACAGAACAATTGACACTAACAGAGCTCAACCCTGATTACGTGGAACATGAATCCACTAATCAGATCTTGGACACACAGGTCAAGGGAACTCTCCAACAGAAGCTTCAGATTTATCAGGTTTTCAAAGCGGGGAAACGCCTTCACCAAGGCAAGCGGCTCACCCCGAGGCCAAATTCAATAGAAATTTCCTCATTTGATGGGGGAACTCAATGCAATGGAGACCATTTCTTCCTAAGGAGGGAGGATTGATCCAGGTGTATATCGGTGGCCACCCAGCTCTTCCAGTTGGATCACATAAAAAATTCATCTTGGGAGTTACAATTTTCATCTTGGCAGTTTTTTTTCTAGTTTTTCGGGTTCTAAACTTCTGGGGTCGTTTTGAGGCCCTAAACAACATTTTTTTGGGCTCGCCACATTCCCAACACATTTTAAGTTAAATTGTGATAGCATAATGTGTAGTCCTTGGATAGACCTTTCTAACAGGCTATCGTGCGCCTAAAAAAATGATCGTATGCAAAAGTTACGACCTCGGGAAGTTGATGTACCAACTTACCCCATCGGGGCCCACATGAATTTTGGCGCTTCATCTCCTAGGGTTAGGTTTTTGGATGTCTATGGTTTTATGTTTACTTTTGGATGATAAAAAAGGCTTGGATGCTTCAATGTAATGCACTCAGAAAAAATGCGCGTAGCTGCTACATCTCTTCTCAGAGACTAGCTACCACCATTCGAGCAAGATTGTTTTCATTCTACATTTTTACAGTTTCAACATATTTCTTTATTGAATAAAAGTTAAGTTCCACTGTATATCTTTTATTGTTCTCTGTATATCTGTGTTAATGTTATAAATATTTTTTTCATTTCATTATGTTCATAAATCCAGATCATCAAAGGATTGGACTAAAAGAAAGTATCAACCTACAAACAAAGAGAAAGAAAATATAAAGATATAAATGAATCAGATATGGGAAAAAATGGAATTAGAGAACATACTGAAGGAACTTATACTATATGAAGTTAATATATTTTAGAAATACCAACAAGCTCTTAGGAAAGAGGAAGAAACATGGAGATTAAAGTTGCACGATTTATGGCTAGGATTGGGGCCACAAGAAAACAAAGGAAAGACTCAAAATAAATAATGTAAAGGAAAGAGAAAAGGAAGATGACATGGTTCTGAAAAGTTTCCAAGAGATAAAGAAGGAAACCAAAGAGCATTTTGAGGGACTTTATTTAGAAACTGGAGGAGTATACCTTGAAACAACAATTGAAATGCTTGAAAACATTCCCTCTCTAATATCTATGGAGGAGAATGTCAAGTTAACAAAAGATATGATAGAAGAAGATATCATTAATGCAATATGGGGATTGGAACAGGACAAGGCTCCCAAACAAGATGGCTTCACAATTCACCTCTACCAGGTTTGTTGGAATCTCTCCAAAATCGATCTCAAAAGGATGTTGCAATACATTCAAAAGATAGGGAAAATGAGAGGTAATACAAACTCTAAATTTTTGTCACTCATATCGAAAGAAGGCAACCCTTCATCTCTCTCTAGATTTTGTCCCACCTCTCTTTGTAATGCCTCATCATAAAATTTTGTCAAAATTTATAGTAAATGGGTTGAAAAAACTTATACACAAAGTAATATTAGAAAACCAAGGGAGAACTCATCGAGGGAAGATAGATTGTGGAGAATATCAAATAGTTCAAGAAGCAATACACACCAACTGATCCAACAAGGACAAAAGTATGATCATAAATATAGATATGGTAAATGCATTAGACATAGTTAGACATTCATTTATTTTTGATGTACTTCATAAGTTTGTATTTATTTCATCTTTTATATGATGGGTATCATCTTGCATTGTCAATTCTTCGATAGAACCACTATTTAATGGAAGACCAGATTTTTTTTTTAAAGGGACCTAAGGACTCGGATAGGGTTGTCCTTGTTGAGCCTCATTTTTGTCACCTCCAATTACATTATATTGTCCCATCTCCCAACCAATTTTGCCTCATACATATGCACTCTCTGCCTATTTTCCTCAACAGACATGTCATTTAACAATTGTTTTGTACATGAGGTAATATTCATTTAGTCATGATTTATGTGGTTTATTAATGGTTAGAATTGAATAATTAATGTTCAAATGATTTCTAATTACTTTGATTAATTTAAGAAACTTCATGACTAGGCATCACCTCATCCGGTACTCATCTTCGGGATTCATCCGGTACTTCTGTTGGTTCGGTACTACAACAACCAATTGTTCTATTCCGGTACTCCGCCTGATCCAGTACCACCTCCGCCTGATCCGGTACCAACTCTGTGCCTATTATGGTACCACCGTTGCACTGATCCGATACTCCGATATGTTACTGTGCTAGTCTGGTACCAACTGTGCCAGTCTGGTATCGACATCCTACAGGATTTCGGTACCAGCACCCTACAGGATTCCGGTACCCAATTTGCACCTCGATTGTCGTGCAAATAAAGATGAATCTAAAAATTTTGCGATATGGGTTTTCTTCAGAGTGGCATTTACATGTGGACATGTAAGGCATAATTCAACCATATCACATGTGTGGACCTCCATCTCAAGAGGAATGATTCAACCAAAAATCATCAAATATTTCTAAACTGCCAGATTGCGCCTCAAGTTGTGTGTGTATGGGAGATGATCTTTCAAAACAACCAAATGGGTTTGTCTAGAAACCAGCCAGCTTGAAAACCCAAAAATGGTTTGGAAAAATCATCTACTACCTGGAATATACGAAGGGTTCTTTGAGGCCAATTTGCCTAAATTGCCAATTTTTCAGAAATTCTAGGATCATGCCTAGATTTGTGGAAAATGCATTTCCTTCATTAGCTAATGGTTGTACTCGACCTCCATTGATGGAAAATGGTTTTGATTTGGTTGTTCATGGATTGGCTTGTCTAGAGCCAAATTTGTAATGTAAAATGTATATAAATTGAGTTATCGCTCTAAGCTAAGGGGGGGAATTGTTATGTTGCAGATTGGATTTATGAACATATTATCTTTGTAAACTTGTTGAATAATTAATATAAAATTAAGTTCATTGAATCCATGTGTTATTTAAAGTTTATTATTCTGTGAGTTCCCTCGAAGTTGCCCCGTTGGCATCGACAAGGGCCCACCAGTCCAACTTGGCAAGCTTATTGTAATTGCAACGAGGATCTAATTTCTATAAGTATGTGTGTGGTGTGATTATGTACCTAACAATAGATTATCTTGTACTTAGTATAATTCAATTTCTGGGTTGATTTAGTGGAAATGGTTGATGTGAGTAATTTGTGAGCTACAATATAGTATAAGTGTGGATGTATCAAAAACTGTGAGCAATAATCTAGTGGTAGCTTTATAATCATTTATAATTTATGTGTGTGAACATTTATGATTTTTGTGTGTGATCATTTATTTATGAATTGTGTTATTTTAATCTCATCTTTTATCTTGCAAGGTGTGGTAGTACATGAATGGTTTGAGCGTCCATTCTTCACATTACATGAGCCAACAAATGGAACATCTCATTAAAACATTTGTTTCATGTGTAGGAATGAAATAGCTTTTCATAATTGTCAATTTGCATTGATTTATTTTTTGAATATCATTGGTTTGAAGAAGTGTGAAAAATTAGATAGGGATTGCTTGCAAGTTATTATTGAATTGAGTTGTTATAGGAAATGAGATCAATACCTCCATCTCTCACCCTACATGTTCTTACAATGGAGTGTTTATACTCTGCCTGGTAGTTCGTTTAGCTTAGTTAAGCTTCCAGAATATTAATGAGTGATTGTGTGGTTGTTACAGGAGATAGAATCATAGCCCATATATATCTTTCATGAGCTAACAATGAGTAAGATCTATCGCCTAAACAAGAATTCTGAGTTATACATTTGTTGATCAATTTTGCTTTCTGGATTTTGAATTGTATGTGTGGAGTGTTATTTGAAAGGTGTGAAACAAAGTGTTTGGTTTCATAAGTAGTTTTCTTACATAGAATATACTCAGCAGACATAGTTAAATCACCTGTTTCCGACACATATAGTGTAACAACTCTATGGATTACGAATCCCGAATTGATATATAAATGAGTGCAATATATTAAACATGTATTTACACCAACATTTTGGTGTCGTTGTCAGGGAGTTGTAAATGGTAATAGGTAGTATTTGAATTAGATTGCTTTAATGGTTTTGGATTGGTTTTATGGACAACCTAAGGGTGGAGAGAAGACGGTAAGATGTGAGGGAAGAGCCCACACATCCACTTTAGTGGGGTTGCTCCAAAGTTAGGTTGTCCTCTTCTTTTTATGCATAAGTGTTTTTCTTTTAATGCAAGTGTGTTTCTCCTTATTTTTTGCAAAAGTGTGTTTTTATTTATGTAAATTTAGTTTTATTTATGATGAACTAACTTGTGCAAACCGATAACCTGGTGACAACAGGGTCCTAGTGACGCAAGGAGTTCAAGTTTGTTGTGTTTTATTTTTGCAAATAGTTTTAATTTCTTAATTTTAAAATTCAAATATTTGATGATAAATCATTTTTGGGGTGCTGTAAGAACCCTCGAGTACTAATTTGTGTTGTGAGACAAGGATCATCAACCAGCTAGAGTAATTCATGGATGATCAAGAGCTTGAAGAATTTTCCTCCAAGAACTTTCTCACATTCTAGCATCAGCTGGGATATCCGCCTCTCAGGAAAAGCATATCTTGACAACAGTAAATAATTTATTTGTCTCTCCACAAAAAGATTTAGAAGTCCCTTCGGATTCCTCTTGTCAATTTGTTGAGGAGACTAAAGAATCATGGAAAGAATTCAATGGAGAGAAACCATTGGAACCTCAGATTGAGGAGTTCTTAGCATGCCTCTCAACAAATCCTATATGTACTCCAAAGACCAATCATCTTGAAGAAGATACTTTGCGTATCATGGAAAAGGAGGACATGTTGTGTGACCTAAACAAAGAAGGGAAACAAGAATATCTTGATCCTATTGACAGATGGTTCCAATTAGTTTTCAGGTCACACTACTCTTTTACTTTTCATTATTGTTTGATCTCATCATCAAAGCAGTCGATCCTTCACACTGCGGTATGCATTAAAATTTATCTTTTAAACCCAAGTATGAATATATTTCTAACCTAGTTACGCACATAGTTTCACTAGAAGTATTCCTATACTTGAAGGACATTTTATTTTGTTCAATTAAAGTAGGATAGTAAATAAATAAATAAATGTTGCATATAAGTGCAATGAAACCTATCTTTCATACTTTTCATAAATGGGAATGTCAAAAGCTAATAAAGCAATCAGTTTAAGATATTGTGTTCCTACAGTGGATTTCTTTCTAAAAGTTATGATAATTTTGTTTGGAATTTTATGAGAAGGTAATCTCTTCATCCTCTGAATGCACACATAATACTGGAAGGGTTTCAAAAGTGGAGAAGGCATCCTTGCCAATGAAAGATTACACTTAAGGGAGTGCTTCATGACCTATTTCTTCAAATTTCTTCTTTTTCCTTAAGTTATAAAAAAGATGCATTCGTGCTTTATCAGTACCTATCTATTTTAAGACCACTATTTCACAAGGATGATCGATTAAGTGATCTTTTTAATAGAAATTAAAATTGAATGTTAATTCCGAACTATTTTATTCATAGCTAATAATTCAACTTTTGACATTTTCCCTGAACTTTCTGTTTGTAAGCATGAATAAACATCTAGTTTTAATTAGTTCTATTGGTTTGTTTTCAGCAGATGTTCACAACGCTCTTAGCAACCGTTTTTTAGCATCTCACATTGTTTGCATGAGGCCATGCAAAACCTCGGGCATGGGGGAGTGGTTGTTGAGACAGTAGTAGTTAGGTTTATTTTCTAATAAAATGGAAGTGGCAACAAAAGTAGTGGTTAGTTTGGTTCCAAAAATAGGAGGTTTCTGCATCTCAAAAGGAGGTTGCCCAACTACATTTTCTTTCTTGTTATAGAGCTCAGAACCCAGTCATTTTATGACACTTCTGTTGCAATCTCAACATTCCTACATCAGTGTGTTGATTGCAGTTTTTCCAACATGATACTTCAATAGAACAAATTCATATGTTTCTTCCTGCAACAACAGTAATTGCTAGCATCTTCTACAACTTGATACTCAAAGTATGCCAGACACAAGGAGAAGCCTACAAATTCCAGTTTGCAGAATACATCTTTAGATACCTCATCAAATTTTCATCCGGTATTGAAGAAACAATTTTATGTGGTGGTTTGGTACCAAGCCCGTGGTCCGGTACTAATGGTGGAATTTTGGTAAAATTGTTCTATACTCGATATTGCCCTTGTTTAAACAAAGAACACTTCAACGAATGGAGGTACACGATGGTTATTACATTCTTTCCATTAAGGATTATATAAATTATATGCTAAAATGTTTGGTTATTTTCATGTACAGTTTCCATCTTAAGCTATCAATATCACCATCATTATTTCTTTAAGTGCAACTTCCATGTGTATTCCACTCTTGTTTGCTAAGATTACCAATGCATCCATCCTATTATCACTGAATTCCTATGTGAAGTGGTTTTCATCATGAATGAGGAAAAATCATCCATCTCGTCACTCTGTTTCTGCACCCTATTACTTATTTTCATTTTTTTGTTCCGGTACTGCAGAATTATGTTTTGGTACTGCTTTGTTCCGGTACTGTAGAATTCTGCTCCGGTACTGTTCTATTCCGGTACTGCAGAATTCTGTTCTGGTACCATTTTGTTTCCGTACTACAGAAACCTACTACGTTAGTTATCTGGTACTGGTGCCAAAGTGATATGATCATTTTCATGTTCTTAACATTGTTTTCACTTCAGGTAATTGGAGGTATGGTCTAATCTTTTCATGTTCTTTCTATCAAGGATCATTTAAGTCTTGTGTTGAAATGTTCTTTACTACATCTTCCTCCTACATTGTTACACTCACCCCTAAATGAATCATCCTTTCTATCCTTTAAGGGCATATTTTCACATTTATCTCTATATGATAATGGGTGCACTTGTCTTATTACCTCATCATTTTGAAAAAGTGATTGCTAATTGAAATATTCATTAAAAAGTGGTGACACCATTATGTCTAATACTAACCTAGTTGATTCAACAAGTTCTTATCCAAGTTTATCTTTACAAGTTTCTCTTGGGAGGTATTGATGAAAACCTCATGTGGTGGACTGCCCTTGCAAAACCTCAATGAAATTTCATGAAAACCCTAATAGGATTAACTAGAGGGACCTCTTAGTCATTATCTGATATGTTCCATTATACATTGAATAGTTGAGATTTAAGTCTAATGTGGATGATGTAACCCTTGGGATAATTGCAAGAAATTAATTATGTACCTAATAACTCTAAAACACTCTCGTACTACCTGTCTTCCTTATACTCTAAAGTTGTCAACGAACAATATACATCATTCTAAATATTTCGAGTAATATAATAAAAAGGAAGTATCAGGAAGTACAAGTAAACCCTCTGAGGTACTGAACAGGCCTGCTGGTAGCGGGGCTATGCCAGGTAAAGGGAGTTGAAAAACATAAAGTGGCACACCTAAAACTGAAAAAAAACCCTTGGGTATCATTCTGAAGCAATCATTATCAAATCAAGGCTAGGAGATGACCTTTATATCTCTCGGATGATGTTCTTAAGAACCTTCAAGTATCCACTTTAGGGTTCTATTTTTAAAATAAATAGGTTTGCATGAAAGTGAGACCCTTAGTATATGTAATTCACCTTACCTAAGCAAGAATATCTTCATCTCTAAAAAATTGGATAAGAAACGAGTTAATCATCTTGGGATGTATTCTTTTATGTGTTCCTCTCTTCAAATGAGATCTAAACTATGCTTATATCACTTCTATTTTAAAGGTAATTTAGCCAAGGGGCCTATTAGTCAAAGTCGTTATGAAAACTCTTGGCCACTATCCTATAATCATATTAGATTCACATACATCCCTTTCTCCTAACTATGATCCACAACAGATTGGATAAGACTTAACGTCAAATCACTAAAAGTTATAATCTATTACTCATGACTCCACTTTTCCATCATAACTACTTTGTCATGGGTAAGAAGTGTGAAGCAGAGGCCAGGAGGTTTATATTGTATAGAAGGTTACTTAAAAGAGAACTTAAGGAGATGAATAAGGGTGGAACTTTAGGGAGTGCTTTATCGAGTGAGGAGTGCCATCAATTTTAAAATTTTGAAGATCATTGTTGTATGAGGACATGCAATGGATAAGGCATGGGGAAATGTTGAGCCTCATTTTTGTCACCTCCAATTGCCTTATCTTGTCCAATATCCCAACCAATTTTTTCTCATACATATGCACTATGTGCCTATTTTCCTCAACATACATGTCATTTAACAATTGTTTTGTACATGAGGTAATATTCATTTAGTCATGATTTATGTGGTTTATTAATGGTTAGAATTGAATAATTAATGTTCAAATGCTTTCTAATTACTTTGATTAATTTAAGCGGCTTCATGACCAGGAATCACCTCATCTGGTACTCATCTTTGGGATTCATCCGGTACTTCCGTTGGTCCGGTACTGCAACAACCAACTGTTCTATTCATGTACTCCGTTTGATCTGGTACCAACTCTGTCTGATCCGGTACCAAATTTATGCCTATTCCGGTACCACCCTTGCGCTGATCCAGTACTCCTATATGTTATTGTGCTAGTCTGGTACCAACTGTGCCAGTCCGGCATCGACATCCTACAGGATTCTGGTACCATATTTGCACCTCGATTTTTGTGTAGATAAAGGTGAATCTCAAAATTTTGGGATATGGGTTTTGTCCGAAAGAGGCGTTTACATGCAGATATGTAGGGAATAATTCAACCAAATAACATGTGTGGACCTCCAGTGCAGGGGGAATGATTGAGCCAAAAATCATCAAATATTTCTAAATTGCCATATTGCGCCTCAACTTGTGTGTGGAGGGGAGATGATATTTCAAAACAGCCAAATGGGTTTGTCTAGAACCCAACCATCTTGAAAACCCAAAAATGGTTTGGAAAACTAATCTACTACCTGGAATATATGAAGGGTTCTTTGAGGCCAATTTGCCTAAATTGTCAAATTTTCAGAAATTCTAGGATCATGCCCAGATTTGTGGAAAATGCATTTCTTTGATTAGCTAATGGTTGTACTCGACCTCCATTGATGGAGAATGGTTGTGATTTGATTGTTCATAGATTGGCTTGTCTAGAGACAAATTTGTAATGTAAAAAGTATATAAATTGAGTTATGTCTCTAAGCCAAGGGGAGGCATTGTTATGCTGCAGATTGGATTTCTAAACATATTATCTTTGTAAACTTGCTGAATAATTAATATGAAATTAATTTCATTGACTTTGTGTGTTCTTTAAAGTTTATTATTATGTGAGTTCCCTCTAAGCTGCCCCGTTGGCATCGGCAAGGGCCCACCGATCCAACTTGGCAAACTTATTGTAATTGCAACGAGAATCTAATTTCTGTAAGTATGTGTGTGGTGTGATTCTATACCTAAAAAATGATTATCTTGTACTTAGTATAATTCAATTTATGGTTTGATTTAGTGGAAATGGTTGATGTGAGTAATTTGTGAGCTACAATATAGTATAAGTGTGGATGTATAAAAAACTGTGAGCAATAATCTACTGGTAGCTTTATAATCATTTATAATTTATGTGTGTGAACATTTATGATTTATGTGTGTGATCATTTATTTATGAATTGTGTCATTTTAATCTCAGCTTGTATCTTGCAATGTGTGGTAGTACAGGAATGGTTTGAGAGTCCATTCTTCACATTACATGAGCCAACAAATGGAACATCTCATTAAAACCTTTGTTTCATGTGTAGGAATGAAATAGCTTTTCATAATTGTCAAGTTGCATTGATTTATTTTTTGAATGTCATTGGTTTGAAGAAGTGTGAAAAATTAGATAGGGGTTGCTTGCAAGTTATTACTAAATTTAGTTTTTACAGGAAATGAGATCAAGACCTCCATCTCTCACCCTACATGCGCTTACAATGGAGTGTTTATACCCTGCCTGGTAGTTCTTTTATCTCAGTTAAGTTTCCATAATATTAGTGTCTGATTGAGTGGTTTTTATAGGAGATAGAATCATACCCCATCTCTATCTTTCATGAGCCAACAATGAGCAAGATCTATCCCTTGAACAAGAATTATGAGTTATACATTTGTTGATCAATTTCGCTTTCTGGATTTTGAATTGTATGTGTGGAGTGTTATTTGAAAGGTGTGAAACAAAGTGTTTAGTTTCACAAGTAGTTTTCTTACATAGACTATACTCAACAGACATATTTAAACCACCTATTTCTGACACATATAGTGTAACAACTCTATTGATTACAAATCCCAATAGATAATTTATGTTTGATAATATATTATGCATATAATTGCACTAAAAATCATTTATCCTCTCT